>PVKM010016094.1:0-27188 GCA_004027735.1 Carollia perspicillata | reverse complement strand
GAGTGTTAGAAACCTCTGACCATGACTTGGGCTGTCAAAATGTATAGTGCGAGACAGGACATCCCTCCTAGCATTCTGGTGGGTGAAGCCTAGGCCAGGGCAACAAGGGCCTGGCCCGAGGACAGCCTGCTCCTCACATCAAAGCCCTCGGCCCTGGGAGGCTGGCCGGCCGCCAAAGACGCAGAGAGCAGCAGGGGAGTGTGTTGCCTTAGGACAATAGCAAACTGGGACGTGGAAGAGTCTGTGAATTCCAGGCACTGGGGAGGTCTGCTCAGAGATTTCACCCTCTCCTGTCAGGGCTCTGATTTAATTTCCTTTGAAGGAGAGAGGAAAAAAAGAATAAAAAAAAAGAGAGAGAAGAAAAAAATATACATTCCCAAACCTTCTGTCTGCAAAAGCAGACACCACAATGCAAGTTACTGACCCCTGGTCCTTTTCTGCTCACAGCCACTGTCGAAAAGGTTGAACTAAGTGAGAGGTGACAGTCCCTATTCATCTCAACAGGGCAGTGAGTCTAAGGGGTAATTAAGATCGTTTAAATGCAAACATCACTGTTCCATTGCTAATATCCTCCTAGATATTTCTCATCCAACCTGTTTAATTAGAGAAGCATCTCACGTTAATTACAATCTGACAGTTTATATATTTGACAGGACATAGCATCCAGTCCCATTCCGGGCAACAAGAATTGAAGCTGAGGCATCAAACTCTCACTCTCTGTGATGACTCAGCTCTCAGACCTACCCAAGAGGTTCTACCCAGAAAACTGTATCTACTTGCTCAACAGAAATGGAGGTGATCAGGAATCATCTTCTACCCTCCTGATTTTATCTTACAGCTTTTGCATGAAAACATACAATAGATAAACTAAGGGGGGGAATCTATCAAAACAAAAAAATCTATCACTCGCCATGCCATGGTCTTACAATATGATTCCTAAGAACCAGGACAAAGGCTGTCACTGTCCTCAAACCCTTTCCAAGGAGGTGAGCATCAAAGGGAAGCACAGTCCTGCAGTCAGTGGGGGTGCCTGGGAGCCGTCAGGAGAACCCCCACTACAGACGCTCTGTGGCACAGAGAGAGCCTTGTGGGTTTTTCTTTCAGAGGAAATGAACATGAGCTGAGGTCACTCGACTGTAATCCACCCTGTGCATCAGGGTTATCCGTCCAGCAGCGCGTGCTCCATGGAAGCCCCGGTTCTTCCCATCCCAGCAGGTCATCTACGGTGGCGTGCTGGGGGTGGAGCGACTTCCAACTCCTGGCTAATCCGGTGTGGGGAAGGCCAAGGTACAGAGTTTTACTTGACTGCATAAAATGTAGAGCTATTTTCAGCTTCTGAGTCATCGGTCTGGCTCTTTCACCAGGCCTAAAGTCATATTACAACCCTTTAAAAATATCTTTTCTATTCAATTTCAGTTATTTTAACCTAAGCCAAAAGTTGAAAGAATCGTGCAAAGTTTCAAAGAGGTGAAACCATGAAATGTAAGAAAAAAAAAGACCAAGAGAGTTTTACAAATATTTTCGATTTAAAACAGACACCATTTTAATGGTGGTGAGTCAGGTGCTACATTTTCATCAGCTATCTTCAAAATCTTTTTAAAAAACCTTGAACAATTAACACTTAGCAGGACTCCAGTGCTGGAGGACACATGTCAATTTTGTTTTAGTCACACTCCTGAGGCTTTGGAAAGAAACATTAAAAAAATTGAATTTTTTTTTAAAAACCTGCTGATACAGGAAGAAACTTAGCTACTTCAGTAATAATTCCACTGGGATTTGTGCTGGATATTATAACAACAGGATGTTTTGTTCGTTGTTCCTCATGAAGACGACCAAACCAGCAGAAGACCACGAAACGCAAAACTACAAACCTATGTGAAGTTTGCAAGTCTTTAAAAAGCGAGATAAAATTTGTATTCCTGTATTTAAAATCTCTGTTCCCTGGAAATGTTGCTTGTTTTCAGGAATGCCAAGAGGGAAACAGTTGCATGACTATTCTGTGATGGCCCGGCATCATGGTGCAGGGAAGTTCATCTTCAGTACAGGACCACCCACCCCCTGTGAGCATTCATGGCTGAGACTGCTTATTTTAAAAATTAACATGAATTAACCCACAGTAACTAGATACCTGTTCCATTTCGTTAGAAGTTAATCCCAACAACACAAGGATTCTAATAACAAACTTTTTCCAATGTTCCTTCAATGAAATGTGATGAAGCCACTGGCACCCGAGGATGAGCTTCATATTAGTGCATTTAGAGATAGTTCTAAGTAAATACGACCAGCACAGCTAGAGAGACAGTCTTATCTGGGTGCGGGGGGAGGGTAGAGCAGGGCTATCTCCTCTAGAGATGAAATCATAATTTTATTCACTACTTTCTGCCTAAGGAAATGGAAGCATATATATTATCCTCTTATCCGGACCCACATAGCCCCATTTGGGGGTGTAAAATAATAAATGGGAGAAAGTGTTACTCAGAAATAATCGCACTTAAATATCCTCCCAAGCGGATACTTCAGCTCTGCCCTGTCCATCGGGTACTTTATTAGAATAGCTGGAGAAGTCACCCAAAAGGCTGCACCCGCTACCACGCTTCCATGAATGGGTCTCCATTCAAACCCCGCACAAGCCCCAGATCAACCATGCGTCTAGGAAGGACATAGAAGTTTCTCTTCCCTTCTGACATTCTAGGGGCTACATCTAATCAACAAGGCTGATGGTTTCATTTTTTACAAAACTATAAATAATATCTGTTTAATACCTCGCCACTTACAAACTTTTCTGCCTGGTGAAATAAAAATTTTGCCTCCTCTCTCAGGGAATATCATTTGCTATTTCTATTAACGTTCAACAAACATTCCTTAAGCACTCATCACACGCAGGCCCTGTGCTGCACCAGAAGGTACACAGATGCGGTTCTGACCTCGACAAATACCTGGTCTGCCAGGAGGACGGAAGTGCTATAGTACAAGTTACAGTTGGTCCCACAGGAGAGCGAGGGTTAGCTGTCAAAGAAGGGCTAAGGGTGGAGACACTTGACGTGGATCTGGAGTAATCTGCTGCAGCTTGTCAGGCAGACAAGGAGAAAACCAAGTTCAGAAGGAAAAAAATAGTGTATTTGGTTTTGGAATGAACTAGGTTAAAATACCTTAAAAACAGTCAGGGTGAAATGTCCACACAGACAGCTGGATATATGGCTGTGACCCCGCAAAAAGGATTGAGCTGAAAATCCAGTTTGGGAGACCACGCTCCTCATCACACCTACGTGATACTTAAAACAAGCGGCCTGTGTAAACCGTTGGGGCAGCTACAGGAGGAAAGGCCTAAGCGCTGCACTTCGGGGAAAGCTACAAAGCCAGGGGAGTGTGTCAAGGGGCTGAGAACAAAGGTGGGGTACTGGTCACAGCACCGGAGAGCCAAGTGGAGAAAAAAATTAAATGACAAACAGTGTCAAGTACAAATCAACAGCTGGACAAATAAGTGAAAGACCCAAGAGATGTCACTGCATTTGAAAGTGAACTGGTCTTCCTTTCTGAAGCAGATGGTCAAAATGGTGACGCAGCTGACACGGGTGATGCGGGCGCTGGAAAAGCCATTAGGATGTAGTTTGAGTTTGTTTGTTTGTTTGCTTACTTTTTAAAAAGGAAGATATTTGAGCATGTTTAAATTTAGGCCACAGCAGAGAGACATTATTTAACTGTGTTAGTATTTGACTTAACTGTGTTCAAGTATAATTTCAAATTCTCAACAATTGACTAATCATTAATATTGACTCATTGATTTGGGGGCCCAAAACGAATCAGAAAGGAATCGCACAAGGCTGGAAAAATCTTAAAAGTAAGCCTCTAAAAGGCAAAGGTCGACTTCGATCAGAACATTTTCAAGGTGAACAAAACATTCCAGATCATCCATTTACACCCTTCTTTTGTAACAAGGCTTACTCCGTACAACAATAAGAACTTCCATCGGGAAATATCAAACCCAAACTGAAATCGTGCGAGATGGAATTGCTTGTGACACAGAGGCCGCACAAACCACCCTGTTTCGGAAACGCGAAACCGTTTTCTCCAGCCTGACCCTGGCAAACACACTGCCAGTGAGTGAGGACACCGGGAGACTTTCCGAAGAGGCCCCCTGAAAGAATGCACTGGCCTCTCACATTCTCAGCACCGAGTGACTAACACATCCTGCTCAGGCCCGGGTCATGCCCCTGAGTGGTTCTCACCCCGAGAGTGACAACACGACAAGGAAATACTCAACTGAAAAGAGTAAGCAAGAAATTATAGCAAGTGAAAGACGCCGTTTCACAGTGTGACAGTCTGAGTCATATGATTATAACTGAAAACCCGGTTTTATTCCCATAATGAAAACGTCAGGGAAAAATGCTTCTTTGGAGCTTAGAAAAGGACTTATAAAATCAGTTTCTGGGGAGCAACAAATAACAGAAGCATTTTCTTATTTCTTTTACAAGTTTACTTCATCGTTTTTCAACTCCTTTTGGTATTCATGTTTTAAATAAGAAGCGAGGAAAAATATCACCGAGGAGAAGCATCTTTACCAGCCCTGAAATAAGCCCTGGTTGTAGGCTTTGGCTTCCAGCGATTGGAGTCAACCCGCCTTCAGTCTGGCGAGACTTTGGGGTGTGGTCCTTTTGCATGTGCACACACAGACACACCAAGCACTGTCTAATCGCGTTATAAGACGGAGCAGATAGTTTTGGCAGAGTAGACTCTGTTGAGACTACTCTGATTTCCATAAAAAGGAAACTTTGGGGGTTTACTACTCAAAACAAGTAAGAAAATGAAAGATGTGGACATAGTAACGGAGTGTGAAACAATCATTGCATGGAACGATAAAAAAATCAACATTTACTGAGTCCTTGTGTTCCAATAATATGCTAAGTGATTTATGTATATTTTCTCGTTAAATCTTTTATGAGGCAGGTACTATTATGGACTGTCTTACAGAGGACTTGAAGCCCCAAGAGTTTAAGGAATGTGTCCATGGCCTCACCATTAGGGCTAAAAATGTTTTTTTTTTCTTTTAATCCAGTGGGCTAGACTCTAAACCAACGCTCTTGAAAACATAATACTGGCAACATAAAAAGATTCTCAGGTTGAAGAAATCCAAGAACCCTGCAGTTACATGCACCCAATTTTCAGTTCCTTTCATGGCTTTAATCTGGCAAATGGACCACCAGTGCCAAACAAAAGAAAGTTTGATATACCGAACCATCCCTGATTACTCACTGTTGGTGCTGGTGTGACGGAACCGCAGGGTAACGGAGCTGCAGGTGGGCCAGCCAGGTCTGTCCTGAACAGTCATGGAAAACTTTCCCTCTTGGAAATGAGGGTCATTCTTCTAAATTTGGCAACCAAATCAAAATCTTTCTTACACAGCTCAAGAATATTCTTTTACCCAAATCACTGCCCTAATTTACTCTGGCACTGAACACTGTTTATTACGACAAAGGAAGACTAAAACGGATGGGTTTGGAGGGCTCTGTGCTTCCGTGCTCCACTAGGTTAATTTTGGAGGGCAGGCCGTGCTTCCCCTCCCTAGAAAATACAGCACTTCTTTGTTCTTCAACTACATTCCCCAAAATGGCCCTACACGATAATTCTTGAATTTTGTTTTTGCTTCATTATTGGCGAATATCTTTATTTTCCTACCCAAAAAGCATGATGCTTTCCTTTTTTAAAAATCTTTATTTACTGATTTGAGAGAGAGAGAAACAATGATTTGTAGTTCCACTTATTTATGCATTTATTGGGTGATTCTTGTATGTGCCCCAACTGGGGATCATCGAGCCCATGACCGTGGCATTATCAAGACAATGCTCTAACCAACTAAGCAACCCAGTCAGGGCCTATGTTTATCTTTTAAATTTTAAAGATTTTATTTATTCATTTTTAGAGAGAAGGGGAGGGAGGGGAAAGGGGAAGGAGAGAAACATCAGTGTGAGAGAGAAACATCAATTGGTTGCCTCTTGTCAAGTGCCCAAATGAGGGACCAAACCCACCACCCAGGCATGTGCCCTGACTAGGAATCGAACCAGTGACATTTCACTTTGCAGGACAACACCCAACTAACTGAGCTGCACCAGTCAGGGCCTTATGCTTTTCTTATAAAATATGCATAGTGAACCATTTTTTCTTTCATTTAGTCAATTATTCATTCAGAAAACAACAATTGTATATTCCCAAAACCACGGTTCTGGTCCGCATGGAACTAGGAGTTAGTGAAGGGCAGACATTGAAAACAGACTGTTACTATGTAGATGCCCTAAAAAATGCATACTATGTAATCAGAAAGCTACCTAATAGTATTTGAGAAAAGCAACTCTTTAAAGGTACACAATTTTAAAATTGGAAGCTAAACACCCATCCAGTGATGATCTGAAGCCTCAAATTTAGAGATGATTTTAAAAGACACCTGTTAACAAAACAAACTGGCAAGCAGAATATAGCCAGAGACATTGAAATTGACAACAAGCTGACAGTAACCAGAGGGGAGGGAGAGGAGGAGAACAGGGAAAGGGGCGTAAATGAACAGGTATGAGGGACCCGTGGGCGGAACCAAGGCGGGCTGGGATTGAAGGTGGGAGGTGGGCACGGGTGGGGCGGGGGAAAGTGGTGGTGGGAAAATGGAGGAAACTGTGTTCAAACAAAAATAAAATAAAATGGATTTTTTTAAAAAGACACATGTTAAATCCACCATAATTGTACTTTCTTTCATCACTGCTAGATGTCCTAGAGCACCCTGAATCCAATTTGAAAAGCATCAATAGGGATGTTCTAGAGACTTCCTCAAAGTTTCTGGTGACCATTCTCATATTCTAGATTGCACAGATTTATCTCTAAGTCTTACATATCAATTTGTGCAACTTGATAAATTTCAACGGAAAGAGAAAAAAACAAAATTATCAGAATTGTAACACCCTTTCAAGTCTTGGAGCAGCAGTCCTTTCAATTGTATGTGTCCAGTCTAAAATGATAAACATTCCTATCTGTGACAAACTTGATGCAAACATCTGTTATCTGATGTAGAAACAAAGAATAAAGTATTTCTGTGCTTTCCACTAATCTAAATTCCCTTTAGTTTAACTGCATCCTTGTACAGTATATATCTTTTCTCTTACTCTTTCTGGAACCTGCTAAAATGACCATTGTTTTCTTATTGATTTCCCTCATTTGGTATCACAATCCACAGATTAAGGTGTTCTTGTTTTCCCTTTTTGCAGACTTAGTACATTTGGCAAAGATTATACACAAGAGTTCCATATCCAAAGGGAACCAAGCAGACTGCCAGACGATTCTATCTTTCATAGCTGGTCCAGCTCATCTGCCCTCCAGGTTTGGGACTTAGGGTGATAGAGTACAATCCCAAACGAAAGGGGAATCGAAGCTGCCTACCTGGGGGTCTCCTTGTGGTTTTAGTGAAGAGCTCACTTGGAACAGCTACACCCTGGACTATTTATTACACTTCGTCTTCCAGACTACCAAAGAGGCTCCTACTTACAACAAGATGTATGCCTCAGGCTACTATTTGAAATTTGGAGTGTATCCCTCTAGAACCAGGGTCACAAACAGGGAGTGGCATCCCAGATTAGTCAAAGGCAAGGCAACAAGAGTACTATAGAACCTAGTCACTTCATATACAGCATCGCTTCTATTTGAAAGAATAGTCCCATTGAAGACCTGAGTTCATAGGACATGAAACTGTTCCTCACCTTTTCCTACAGGGGCCATAGAAGCCTAGACAGAACTCTAAGCAGTACATAATGAAGAACAGCACGACACATTATCCTGGGGCAGAGTACTGGGCCAGGGCATCAGCAGGAAGAATCTGAGTGACTCTAGGCTTTTGCAAAAGCAGCCGTGGTGGATCAGTCACTGGTAGCAACAGAGGTGGCCAAAATGTGGAAAAGAAAAGACGATACATAAATAAGTGAATCAGAAGCTAGGGCAGTCATGAAAAGGGAGTGTCCTAACATCGAGGGCAAGCGGAAGAGGAAGGGAATTCCTGCCACAAGCCAGCAGGGGAAATCCCCTGGTTTGGGTCACTATCCACTCTGTCACTGACTAGGAATGTTCATTATTTAGTAATTGAACCATCCAATCCTTACTTTCTTACTCTGGCTTCTTAAAGTCAAGCTTTGAGTTGTTAATGAAAATCTTGCTTCAGGCTGGTTGATGTTTAGTCCTCAGATTTATTGTTAGTCTACTGAGTTTCTCAACCCGGGGTGATTTTGTTTCCCCAAGGGATATTGGGGGATGTCTGAGGTTATTTCTGGTTGTCAGGACTAGGGAGTGGGGGAAGGCGTAGTATTTTCCTCTCATGGCTGGAGACCAGGGATGCTGGTAAGTATCCCACAATGCACAGGACAGCTCCCTTCCCCCAACAAAGAATTATCCAGCCTATGATGCCAATCGTGCCAAGCTCTGAAACCCTTGAACTTTGTGCTGCGGTAATACTTCGTTTTGTGTTCCTGTATTCATGATGGGTTTAATGGAGTGATTACAGCTCAAACCTGCAGACTCCCACATCACTCCACCTCCCTTGTGAGGATCGCACTCAACTAAGAGATTTCTGCAAACAATCAATAGCATTCTTCAGAATGACAGTTTGACATCTGTGTTTTAATCGAAGTACATAAGTTAAGAGAGCCAAGCTTTGGAAGGCTGGTACAAAGGGTATGGCATGGACGTGTCGTCACCTGAATCAGACTTCAGTTTCCAGAGCATGGCGTGGTGCAAGCTCTTATGTGGATGTGATCCCACGTCCTGCTTCTTAAGCATTTCCATCAACAGCAGCTGTGTTGTTTAAGCCTTACCTGAATAAGCCTTACTGGGCTGTGTATGTGAACAAGAACAAAAGCAGGGTGACTAAACAGGGCAAAAAACGTCCCATGACCCGGGCAAGCAACACGACCTCTTGCTGGCCCTCTCTCTCTTCAACTAAAAAGAGAAAGCGTGTGACTGAGTCATCTCCAACCTCCCTTTCAATTCTCACCACCGCAACGGTCTTCTTCCCAGATGGTAACGAGAAGCGGGCTGCTCCAAAGAAAGTCGGTAGGCATCCGCGACCTCATGAAACCCTCACCAGCGAGGGCTCTGTGAACACAGCGGACATGCCACCCAGGCCGCAAGTGGTTCCATGAGAGGGACTTTTTTGAGCAAAGGTAAAATGGCCCCTGGCTGGACAGAGCAGGTCCCGGTTCAGCTCCAGGCTGCATTAGAAATGATGACTGTGAGAAATCAAGGAATGATCTCCATGTGCGTGCGCATCACAGGCAAGGACTAATCGTTACACACTGGCCTTGTCCGCCAGCCACGGCCTCCTGCACAGACAGTCCCCACCTCCTGAGCACCATCCTCTCATTAGGAGAGACAGAAGAAGAGGACATGCATTTTTAATGGTATCTTTGTAAAAAAAAAAAAATACAAATGAAAACAAAATGAAAGGGCAGCAACAATACAAAATAAGAAGCCTCTAGTGGTCACAAACATTTTACTTATTTGCGAACATTTGATGGAGACCCGAATTAGTTGTAGGGACACTCTGTAGCAACACTGCACCACCTACTGGGACAGGCTCCACCTGCCATTTACAAGTACTTGACAACTTGTCCCATTACTTTTTGCCACATGCTGGTGAGGGGGAAATGGCAGGTACTCATCCCATTTCACTAAGAAACAGACAGCCAGGGGTTAAAACAGGAGACCCTCCCACTCCCCACCCCAGTCCTTCATATTCTCTCTCATATGCAGAGTTCTCCCAAGCTACCCCAGAGAACCCAGAGAAAAGAATTTCCTTTGACTGACGTTCCTGCGGCGGAAAGACTGAAGACTCAATGTACAGTACTTTTGTGGTGAAACGCAAAGACAGATGCAAGGAGCTGACTTCCCGCTCATTGCAAAAAACTCTAACATGAGCAGTGTGCTACGAAAATCAATAGCAGTAACGACTGCCTTTTTGGGAGCGGCCTGGGCAGTGAGCTGGACAGGGGGCACTGCTAAGCCCAGGCGCACTGCCTGGGTCCAACACTGCAAGCAAGCTTCGCAATAGAGAAGCGTGAGTAATTCACTTGTTAAAGAGATAACTGTAAAGTCTGATACAAACAGACAAGCGTAAATCCTTACACACAAACCAAATGCTTGGCTTAGCGACCATAGCAGGCAACAAGCAGTGAAATCTAGGTTATACTACTCAATTTCCAAAGACAAATGCCCCCTTTTTGTCCTCAAAGGGGTGACATCTCCAGGTGCACACACAAGAAAAGGCCTGCCAGGGAGAGCTCTGGTTTAGAGGGGCTCCCCAGTTACACCGAACCCACACAGGAAGTGGAGGGGAAACCTCTGTGACTAGTCTCTTCTAAGTGGCCTTCCGTGCATGAACACAGGCATTAAAGGGAATCGCTCTACTTCAGTTTGGTCCTAACGCATCTTACAGGATTCAAAAGAACACAAATCTAATCAGTTACTGCCCAAACAATCCCTTAGATCATTTTTCCTACTTTGGTCACAGACATAGTGATTGATGATGTGCATTTTCTGAGATTCTAAGAACAAGAGACAACATCCGTGTGGCCTCAATTTTACTTTTAAAATCACTATTTAATTGCCACCAACCACCAAGCAGAAGCAACAAATGCAGGGATCTGAAACATTAGAAAGTGGAACTTGAGTTAATGAGCAAATTTTAAAAAATATGTATGATGTCTCTTGCCAGCAAATGCTGTCTGGTCAACTTAAAGGGAGTCTGAAATAAGGGGAGAGTTCAAACAGTCCTTCCACAATAAAAGCTGTTGTATGGCTCACAGGTCTGGGTCACTCACAACCCGAGGAAATACCTACACGTTCCCTGAACACTCTTATTTTGTATGTTCTCACAGGCTTTCAGAACTCGTGCAAATTGTTTTCCAAGCACCATCCGGCCATAATGACCAGGTTACTAGTGATAATTACACTCGCCTGTCTATAGGTTTGTCAGCTAAAGAAATCCCCAGACAGCTATCATAATGAGCAGAAGTCGACTCTGGCACAGCTGCGCTGACCACAAGGCATTCGAAAAACAACCTTCTTCACAATAACCAGTTCTGGGCACCACTGGTTAAAAAAGACTAGTTTCCTGTTTTTCTCAAAAACTTCAGAGTGTGGGTATTGCTATTTTTTACTCCACCCACTCCTTTTCTCTTTAATTGTTGAAGATTCAGTGCTGTAAACACCTAATCATGAGCATTTTTTTATATTGTAGCTGTGGGTTTAATTTTAGGTCAGATCTGCCCCTTCCAAGCCGGGGCCTCCCCTGTGCCAAAAGGCTCGCCAGTAGGAGGAGGAACTGGGGGCTGCCAGAGGCAGGGGCCTTGGGAGGCAGGGGCGCTGTACCCCCTGGAGAGAGATCTCAGGCTGGGTGTGAGCAACACCCAGCTGCTCCACACTCTGCCCAGGAGCAGGTCAATGGTACCTCCACATTGGCTGAACCCCAGAGATGGCTGAACCCCAGAGATGGAGTCTGGCTGAACCCGAGATGAAGTCTGGTGCATTAATGTGGCCTAATGCACCAAGTGCCGAGCCTGACACATCTCACTTACTCTAAGCTATTTCTCTTCCTCACTGTGAAATGTTCATTCCTTTCTTTCAAGGGGAGCTCTAAGTACATACCATCACAAAGGTGGCTGCTCCTTCTGCCCCACCCCATCAGGTCCCTGTTCCCATGTCACCTCCTCCCGTACCCTCTCCCCACCCAATTAATACACACATACTCAGAGAATATGTGCCGGAAAGGATGACCTATGAATTTATCTCCCAGAGGGGGACAGAAGCTTCTCAGGGGAGGCAGTCCTGTTTTGTTCACCCCCGTAGACCTCCTGCACCTGAAACAGTGCCTGGAAAGTAGCAGGTGATTGATTAGTAATTGTCCAGAACAAATGCCGCTCCCCCCAACTGCCCCCAACTGCTTTCGTGACTGCCTTTAGCTCGCCTCCTACTTGTGCTCGCCTCTGTGGAAAAGCCTCATCTACTGTACAGCAGTTTGTTTGCACCAGCCTTGCTCACAAGCCCAGAGCTCCTGGTGGTGAAAAGTGCTCTGCACACTTCTCAGGACCAAGTACAAAACAGGTGCTCAGTAAACATCTGCTGAATGTGGTGAGAGGAGTCACTTGTGATGGCCTGCCTTGGGGCCAGGGGCTACGCAGACAGTGTAGAAACACCAAAAAGAGTGAAGAATAGATTTCTGCTCATACTTTTTTTCTTTTAGCAATGCTAAATGCTATACAGCTTTGGACGTTACAAGGAAAGTCTGAGGTATTTCCTAAATCAACAGCATCCACTCTAAGGCAAGGCCGTAAGACTTAATCCACATACATTTGTCAAAACAAGGACCAGAGAAAGAATTTTTTAAGAGGAAGTTGAAAGTAAAATGTTTATTGCTATCCTGCCAAGCAAGAAGTTGAGGTAATATCCTTTGAAAGTCATTAAAAGGGAAAGATTTTAGCAAAAATCAAAATTTTGTTTTGGTTAAACTTCACAATAGGGAAAGTATAAACACTTTTTTAACCCCCTAAGTTCTCCTTTTCAGAGAAAAGCAAAAATTCAGCAAAGGCCTCTATCCCCTTAGACTTTCTAAAGTTCTCTACACTGTAGAAGGAATAAGAATAACTCCAAGTCATAATGATACCTGAAAGTACAGGGGTTGACTTCACACGAGTCCCACTAATATTCAGAAGCGAGGGGATTAAAAACTTAAATGAGCTGCAGATGGGAGGGAAATAAACAGAGTACTTATTATGTCTCAAGATTTTTAAAACTACTTCTGTGTATACTTGTATTGTCAAGTTCTATGAGCTCTCCATTACTGGCCTGTCACTTGGAGGCCTGGTAGTAGGCCTCGTTCCCTAACAAAGGTTGCAACTTGTCTCAAGTAGTAAATAGACATTTAAAAATTAGGTGCATCTTCTTTAATTCTTGTATGCTTCATTTAAATACAGAAAAATAAAATTAAAAAGACACAGAAGTGAAGCCATCTACTATTTCCGAGAAGATTTAAATTGATAATCAAGAAAGTTAAAATTTTACTTAGAGAGTACTGCATGCATCAGATAACAACAACAACAGCGACAAAAACACAAGGGAGCCTCAAACCAAGGAGTGACACAGTAGGCAATAAAACAGCATATTCAAATGCCGGAGCACAATAACAAAGGAAAATGCTGGTTAGAATAGCAAAGTCTCTTTGTTTCTGCACATTTGGGGAGTAAACAGTATCAGGTATATTTTATTACTAAGCAGTGAAGTCTTTCCCTATTTATTGGCACATCAATTAAAATAGCCTTCCCCAGTATTAATATTCACGCGACTGAGCCATAAGAAGCAATTCAGTAATAATGAGGAGCTCTAACATATGTACTATTTGTCTGAGATGAACAAACCAGTTTCTATGTATGGAAAACAATGCCATGTCCCATGTAAACCAAAGATCTAATGCAATAACATTCGATGAACTATAAGCAACTATAAGCAGCCCAACAAAATAATTCTGCTTCTTGCAGGTATTCTTGGATAAAGTACAATAGCACTATACCTATAATATGAATTTACAAAAGACACACACACACACACATTTTGCAGTCAGGTGGATGCTAAAAATTGAATATTCCCAAAATTAGAAGATCTGTATTGGCTTTCTTTCCAAGCCGTCAATAAATGTCCTTGGAATTAGCCCTGTTCCTCTAAACAATTTAATATCACTTTACACCCTAAATTGTCAGTCCCACACATTCAAACTATAAATAGGTAAGATTCAGTGTATGAAACTTCTATTTAAAAAGGATTCCATTTCAAAGCAGACTCCTAAGAAAGAAATGGTAAGTAAGGAGACCAGACGGTGCGGCAGCCTTCCTGGAGATGGGGATTTGGTCCGCCTGCAGGAGCAGATGGCTGTTCTGGACAGCTGCGGCAGGACGGGCAAACAGCTGGGGCGCTACCCATCTCTGTAATGATGAAAAGCAGCAGCAACAACAACGAAACAGCATTTAGGTTTTCATAATGTTACTTGAAAACTTTTTCAGGACATTTTAGGTTTAGAAATATCAGCCTGGAAGATCTCTCCAAGACGCCGTTATATACCTGAATCTTTTTGCTACCCTACGTTCTCTTTTCCCACTACATAAATCTTCATAACCGAGAAGAAATGCTAATAATTGCAACATGCATTTGACTAGTATACTTACAAAAGGAAAGAAGAACTTTACTGTATGAGATTCCAGATATGAAAGACAAGGGTTACTTTTTCCTCAATTTTTACTACTTTCTACAGTTAAAATTACTGATTAATTGATTTGATACTGTAACAAATTATATATATATATATATGGCATAAATAGATTTGGTGGTTTTTTCTTATGAATTCTATCACAGCTCTATACATAATATACCATTAAATTTAATATGAAATTTCAAATAGTAGGACTCTATATATGAATAAACTCTGAAATATAGTAGTTTGGGTCTCTTTAATATAGATCCCAAATACAAGCCAAATCTTTTCTCAGCCTTGTCAATATTCCAGACATTAACACATAACAGTGTTTTTATTTTAAAACCTCAGATCCTTTTTGAAATTATGAATTAACTTCTCTAGATTGTTAATGGTTATTAATAGTCACTACACATAAAGTAACTTTCTAAAATATTGCTTTCTGAAGAATCAAAAAGTATACAGGGTGTAATGACAAATGATTTCTAAAGGCAAATACCAAGTTATGAATCCTCCTACCAATTTAATTGAGTTCTCAGAAGTAAAGAGGAAATAAAATAAGTTTAGAAAGTCTTTTGCCAAAGAAGTCAAATTCAACAGGAATGTCATGCCAGATTTAAAGTAAATGAAAAATATCAAATCAAAAATTTTCAAAGTACTTCACATCTACCTTCATCTGACCCCACCTTTTCATATTACACATTTTCAGGGACCCCTCTGTGTCAAACGCTGAGACAGGTGCTCACTAGAATCTTACAAGGAATAAGATGTGTTTTTTTTTTCCTCTGGAAAGCTCACAGTCGAGAAAGGTTTCTCATCCACGGGTCCCTAGAACACATTTATCAGCAAAATCTCTATTTAAGTCTCACTCTTACTATTTGATCTGGCTTTTGTTCCTGCATGAAGAAATGTTTATACTGCTATAAACAAAGACTATATTAAAAGGATATATATGTGCTAGTAATTTTCAAATTAAATGCGCATGATTTACCTTTTCCATTTCCACTGGAAAGACCACCCAGTGAGCAAGCAGTCAGACCAGCCAAGGGGCTGTAGGGAGATCCCTTTCTTTCCTCTCTGCTACCTACGCAGAGGATTCACTCTCTCCCTCTTCCCCCCAGCCCTGCAGCCTCGTACTAGAACCTACGTCCTCTGGCTCTCTCTCCCACTCTCCAGCCTGCTGGAGCATCTACAGGAACCTCCCCAGGTCCTTTCAACCAAGAACTTTGGGAGTCACCTAGCAACCAAGAGTGGGAGAAACACTGCTTCCACAATAGAAAAGAAAATCACAGCTTATCACTCAGAAGGCACTTTTCTGGAGAAACCTGACACACAGGTAGATAGTTCCAATAATTAATACTTCAAGTAAGCTGCAGGTCAATTCAGTTTTTGTGACTTAGCAAAGAAAAATAAACGTTATCGAAGAAAACTGTTTTTAAGTTAAGGATATCTTTTTTGCACACAGAGCGGCAAAGAAACTGGAACCTTTGTGCATGACACTTGCGCATCCAATAATATTCTGAGCCCTAGTAACTTCTAGGTACCCACGTTCCCCATTACACACCTCAGTTAAATGCCCTTTTTCTGCTCTCCATTGACTTTTAAAAAAAAGAATTGCCTCTTTTGGAATTATAGCCTTCATTTCAATCTGCATCCCCCCCAAAAACTTAAATATAAGGAGGATAAAATTCACTGCACACAATCTATCCCTCACAAGGATGCCGCCTGATCATGTCCCCCAACATTGTCCTTCCTCCGAACCCCCAAAGAACAAACTCAGCCGACTTCATTACAAACCGCAATTACTCCTCGAAGGGCTGAAATCCCTCTCTAAGTTACCAATCCCAACCTCACATGTTAAACATACGTGTATACGTGCTAGAGTTTAGAACTGAAAAACAAACTCTTCAAAAATAGTTTCCTCCAGCAAGAGTTTTATTACAGCCTCTATGGTTTTGGTTTTTGTCGTTGTCGTTTTTTATTCTCTAATAAGAAACTAACTATCTTGACAGCCACTGTTGCTTCAGGAAAACCAAATCTCCTGTGAATGATTCCAGGTATCTAACATGCTATCATTTTTCTGATTCAAGATAGAATCTGGGTTGCTATCTGTAACCCATGAATTCAGATTTTGTTTTCTATTATACTTCTAATTGCTTATTCAGTTAGGATGTGGGATGGTGTGTATTAATGTTGTCAGGAGCAGTGTAAGAAACCAATGAGGAAAAAACATACAAATCCTAATTTCATTAAAAATTAACCAAAAAAGACACTGGGGTTTATACTACTAACTCGTGAGGGTCTCAAATTACTAAACTAAGAAGAGTAGAAATGAAAAAACTTTCAAAGACTAATGTTGCCATTAGTCTTCTCTTTTACTTGGCTCAAAATCCTTGCATAATTAACATACTAATACTTAATAAATGCATATGAACCTACCACCTCTCTTCTCTTGCAGCTTAATTAGGTGATTGACTCCAGGCATGCTATAAATTATAATGACAATTTAATTACTTCTTTAATGTGCACACTTAAAAGATTTATAAACAGGAATGGAATAGCCCAGGACCTTGAAATGAGGCACACCAAATGAAGCAAAGCACAACCCAGAACAGAGGTACAGCTGGGTGACTTCTACAAGGTAGGGTTGACCCAGAAGGGGTCTTGCATGCCTCAGTAAACCACTCCCTGCTCCACTGCGCTTTACAACGAATTAAGGGCAACCTACACAGGTTTCTTTATAACCTTAATTGCCTTTATAAGGAAGGAGCTAGACCTCCCATATCTTTTCAACAAGCTGTGCCTCCGAGCCTTCCCAAAAGGCCTCCTCTTTCAGTGAAAAAACGCAGACGTTTGAGAGTCAGACCTCGCTGCAGATCTTCCCTCTGCCATGGGTCACCTACAACCTTGACAAAGTTCACCTCCTTGGGCTTTCATGTCTCCATTTGTAGAGCGAAGAAAATGCCGACTTTGCAGAACTGTGACAGAAATTAAATTTGACAGGTAGTATGGCACGTACTCTGCCTCCTACTACCTCTGGAACCTTAGGCAAGTTGCTTCTCCTCCTTGTGCTTCAGTTCCGTGTCTCATACAGGGAGAGAAAAACAGTAACAGACTCAGAAACTTGCTGGAGAACTAAACTACTCAATACACATAAAGCACTCCTGCCTGACACACAGTAAGAACTCGGAAAATGTTAACTATCAATAAATCACGGAGGACAATCACTGACACACACTTCCCTTATCCCAACCTCCATCCACAGATATTTACAACGATAAACAGTTCCTGAAATTTCATCTCTGCTGTCAAGTTTTCTTTTAGAATTAGGGTGAGAGCTAATGCCTTCCTTCATTATCTCCTTGTCCTGTGCGATGTATATCCATATGGAAGTGTGCATCTTTAAGTTTCTAGAGCACAAGTATTTAGTCTGGAGGATTGTCCCCATAAGGCACTTGTGGCTTTAAGAACTTGCATATGCCATCAATTACTTCGAAAATATGTGGACAATCTCAAAAACCATATGTATTTTGTAGTTAGTGATAAGGAGAATTGTTGGAAAAACTAACATGTAAAGCTGTGTAAAGGGTTTTCTTTTTTTTTTAATATTTAAGGAAACTCTCTCCCTTAGTTGATTTGACCAAATCAGGATTTTATTTTACCCCAATAGGGTGGAAGTATAAGGAGACCAGCCTGATATGACTAATTAGCCCTGTCTAACTGCTAAAAAAAAAGTTTCCCTTTCTCTTGAACTGCCTCTATGGGAAAAAGTGAAAAAGAAGATAAAAATCGAGCTACAGTCTTTTGGTGGAGATTTCAGTTTCTCTTCTCTGCTCCCAGGGTCCGCGGTCGACTGAATACTAGGAGAAGATGAACGACAGAGTGACGAGATCGGAGTGTGTTCAGAGAAATCTTAGTTTGGACACACCAGCTCCAGTTGTCCTAACCAGCTCCATCTAGTAAGGGTGGTGTTAGTATTCCTCTAAGAAGCAACTGGACGTGTGCCTCGGTGTCAATATTTATTTTCATCAAAACACACTTAGTTAGGAAGCATCATCGCCTGCTTATATCAGAAACAAACGTTTGACTCTTTTACCATGATGCGATTCCATCGGCCTTTTTTTAAAACTTCACACCCTCTTCAGCATTCAGACTTACGTCACCAACTTTAAAGAATGGCTGCAGTCAAACCTAAAGACCTCTACACACTCGTGAACAGTTCTCACTGTACAGTTCAGGTAATCATATGCCCCCCGGCAAGTTCTGATTCACTAACAGTGGTATTTATCACTATGGCATCTGATCTACTGTGTAGTCGGTCAGAGATAAAGCATATCTGGCTTGAGCTGCCTTCTCCAAGCCAGTTGTTATCATCACAGATTGACTGCAACAGATATGCTTTTGATACACAGAATCTGAACACACCATCTCTGATTCTTCCTCCACCCACTCCTGGGACAGCTTTGGGCAGCAACAGCTGCAGCTGATACATTACTCTACTTGTTTAAGAACATGGCATAAATAGAGAGATTAGATGACATAAAGCTGTAAATACTGGGCATAGCTCTCATAGAGTTTTCCTGAGCTAGTCAGAAAAATAAATAAGATATGTGATGAAAGAACCTGTGTGTGCCATCAGTTACCCAGAAACCACGTGGACAGGTGTGGGTTTTAGGTAATTAATACATTAATAGCAGAGGAGTAGCAGGCAAGAGCTCGGAGGCACCCTAGTGGTCTCAAGACAGTGAAAATTCCAGTAGGATCCCATGCGAAGTCCTTGAAAGTGAGTGCTGGCCTAAGATTATTTTTCTGTGTGTTCTTATTTAAAGAAACAAAATAAAATAAAAATCTTCCAGCAGTCCCAGGATCACTCATCTCAATAACCCAACGTCGCGTCCTATATGTTATCATTTCATACCTCTAATCTGGCACAGATTAGCAACAGAAAGGAAATATATGTCCATAATCTTAAAAATAGAAAGACACCACATTGCAAGACTGCTGTGTCAGTCATTTCCGCTTTCGGGAGTAACACAATGCCTAAACAATAGTTATCCTCCTGCCCAGCTACAGTTCACTTAACCCCGCAGCCCGGCTGGTGATTGACGAAGGGTCAGGAGGGTAGCAGACTTCGGTGTACAACACTCCAATCCTTTAACGACAATGGCAAGCGGCCATGTACTACAATAACGGAACAAATACTTCCTTTTACTGTACAGTGAATTCCTCCCTCTGATTGGCTAAAGCTTCGGCCATGGTTCACAAGAATAAAAACATGTTCTATGGTTAGCAAAACACATTTTAAAAAGCAGTCACTTAATTCCTGGGCCAAGTGAAACGTGTGTATCCTACGGTTGTTAATAACCAGGTGTATCGCTCTGCCTCCTTATGCCAAAACATCCACTAAAAAGTCCATAAAAAGACTTCTGAAACCCATGCTCAGCATCTTTTGCACAACTGTTTCACAGAGGCACACGCCCATCTGTGAAGGCAATTAAAGGAACATGAACACAGAATGTTCTCAGGAGAGAGCATTTAATATGTGGCAAATCATACATTTCCATGTGTTTGAAGTTTAAAAAAAACACTAGCAAGTCATTGTGATACATTAATTCAGAATCAAGGGGATATATCTAGTTTGAAAGAAAATGAGATAAAACATTCATCCAAATGTCGGAAATTCTGGTTAATTGGATTTGTTACAGTAACAACCAGAAAACATTTCAAACCATATTGTCGCAAAATCTTATCTTTTCATAATTGATATGCACAGTGTATCGCCTCCACAGTATTTTCTCCTCCTCGGTAGGATTCTGAACGTCTATTCATGGCATTGGGTAAGGTAGAAAATTTGAAGATATACTGAAAAATCCCACATCAGTGGTTCACAACCTGGGATATTTTGCTCTCTCAGAGATATCTGGTAATGTCTGAGACATTTCTGACTGTGAAGAGTGGGAACAGGGAATACTACTGACAACTACTGGGTAGCGGCCAAGAGATGCTGCTAAACATCCTACGACGCACGAGACGCAAAGAACTGTGCAGACCCGAGTGCTGACAGTGCTAAGATTTGGAAACCCTGGCCCAGGTGTTACTTGCCACAGACAGGACACTGTTACCTACTCTCCTCTGAAAAATAAAGTGCATGTAAACCAAAAAGATTGCATTATGACTAATCATAAATTAATGCACAAAAATAAATTTACTTATTTGACAAAACTATACTGTACCAACTATCAACAAATTTTTATTCAGAGTAAAAATGATTTCATAAAAAATCATGCATTCTAATGTAATACAAAAGTCATTTCAACCATCAGTCATTAACAGGTATGAAATAATTCTTCCCATTTTAAAACTTGTTCCCAATATTTGTAAAATTTTGAAGCACTACACTGAATTTACTTAGATCATTTGACTTTTAATATGACAAACAGGAAGAACATGATAATGAGGAAATCGAACTTTAAAGCTGTGTTTAATCTTAGAACAACAACAACAAAAAAAAGGCCAAGTGAAATCATATTATATAACAACCAGCATTTTAGGATGTACAATTGAACCACAATCAGAAGACTTACTTAAATCAAACTAAGGCTTACATTATATTCCTTAGTAATTTTGCTTAATAAGTTCAAGTTGATCAACACAGTGACCCCCCCAAAAGTCATGGGTTAAAAGTGTATTCATAGTACTAATCTGTACCACATGTGTTCAACCCCTGAATAAGTGTTCATTACCATCCTTTCGGGCACAAAGGAAAGGCAGAAAGTTTCTCCTACAGAACACCGGTCTGAAATGGCCCTTCGGAGAGAAGAAACACAATCTTCACTTGAGGCCAGGAAGACAGTGGGGACACTTAACACCTTCCCGCCACAGAGGCAGCCCTAAGCAGCTGTGGGTCAGTGCTCTCGGTGTCATGGAAGGAGATCCCCAGATCCTCACAAATACCACCCCACCCTCTGCTCCTCTGGGGTTCAGTGCCAAGGTTAACATACAAGTGAGCATGTTTAACGAGCAGAAAGACCAGAAAAGAAATGACCACCCAAGTCCAGGATACCTGCTCCTCTGACCTCACTGTGCTACTCATGGACTGCTGTCTGCAAGAGAGTCACGGAGCTCCTCCAAGGCACGAGCCCCAAACCTGTAAAACAGACATTGTGGGGGCTCGATGAAATAAATGGACGTAAAAGGCCTTTGCAACCTGCCAGCCACCACAAAGCACGTGGGTTTTTTTCTGTGAGGGGTCACCACGGCACTGCACCTTCTCCCTCTGCTGCCCCACACACACTTCTGCTCTCTCGTCTCTCCTCCGTCTCCCTTCCTCAAGAGACGTATCACCAAACTCAACCAAATTCCATCAAATGGGACCTACAGCAGCATTTTGTCACTTCCACATAAGATTTTATGTCTTCTTTGAAGCCGTACTGAATGCAAACTGCTTTAGATGCATTATTCTATTTGAGCTTTGTAACAACCCCACCATGTCATAAAACTGCCCCTGTTTTACAGTTCAGAAGACTGAGGCAGGAAAAGATGAAATATTTGCCCAATTTTTACCCGGCTCCAAATGAAGGAACCAAGACCAGAAGCATGACAATGTGATTCCAGAGTCCACTCTTTACCAAGAACAGCCTCTCATTTTAAAACTAAAGTTATTTATGAAGCCAAATATCAGTTTTTGTGCAGTGAGCCTTCTACCATGCAGCCAGCCGGACCATGCATAATTCCACCCATATACAAATACACTGAATGTTTTCCATTCACAAACCTCCCTAACACCCCCTTTGCCTGACAGTCTTGGTGAGGACATCAATAACCGGACTGGTAAAGTCAACATTTTGCTTAAGACAGCATCTCTTCAGTGTGCCCAATTTCCTTCAGCTGAAGAAGAAAGCAGCTTCTCCACTGAATAGCCACAGTCATCTCTGACATCTCAGAAGTAATTACCAGTATCTTTGGTGGAATAATACAAAGCAGTGAACATTTGAAAACAATAACAATGATAATAATAATATATGCTCATTTATAACACCTTCCATCTTACAGCATATTTCCATATACATATTTCATTAGATTTGGACCACCCAGCCATGAAGACAGGTGTTCAAGCAGTACTGGAAGGAAAAAGGCAAGCCAAGTGTCAGAATAACCAAGGAGAAAAGTAGTGACTTCAATTCCCAAAGTTCTTGTTTATGGCCAAAAATGCAATTTTGGAGTTTCTGAAGGGCCAGAAAAGAACATATATCTTGTGACTCCAAAATAATTTTGAAAACTCTTATTTTCTTTTTAAGGAAGATAAAATGAATCAAAAACTTCATAAACACAATCCTGTCTGCATTTTAATATTACAAATGAAATCCCAAAAGTACAAAGTTTTCCCTTTGAACTACACTCTGTAAATAGATTCAGAAACTGAAATCACAGAAATTCGTATTTATAAAAGTACAATGGAAATGTTTGCATTAGCACCCTATTTGGCCCCCATCCATTTTTCTCTCTCAGTTCCCCAATTACCACTACCCTTTGAAGGCAACTACAAATGACTTTCCTTTGCTGGTCTCCCCTTCCCCGGGCCCCCGGCCCGCCATCTACCGAAGGACTTTGTATACAGTGGCGACTCAACAAAGGCATGGATCAACTAATTAATGGAAATTAGGATGTTAGTCCACCACTATAAAAATCAATGGTCTTAAAAATATATATTGTTGAAAACACACAGACAACCCTAAACCCAGCTGAAAAGCAACTGCAAGCAAAAGTGAACTCAGATTTAATGGTGCTGCAACAAAAATGCTCCTTTTGAATTTGACAGCTCCCAGCCATTCAGGCCCCGAGTACCACGCGGGGAGCGTGCCTCTAAAGCTACTGTGGTGTCTTCTGAATCACTGCCATTACCCGAGAAAACCCCAGGAAGTGGTTTGATTGAGTAGTTGGACCAGTGTGTAGGTATCAGCTGATGTCTCTCACACATACACACAAGTCGGTAACAAAGGGGACACTGTGAAACCAGGAACGACCTTCCCTTATCTCTAGTAGTTTGGGAAATCATTTCTAACCCAGTGAGTATATAACTTGGGAACAAGTCAAATGGTTAATTACTCACTGTGTGTTTAGCAATTAATCTGTTTTAGATCAAGTACTGTAGGAGCTGAATACCATAAGGATGTCCGATGTCTGGAACAATGAGCCTTTGAGACCACTTCCAAAAAGCTGCAATCTTTCCTAAACAGTTATGACCAACCAAGAACAAAGCCTAAGAACAGGGAGCTGCCAGCAAAAAATAATCAAAATGAACAGTGATTTCATAAAACCTTTCAAACTCACTTTATTTTGAAATACAAATCAATGCCATCTTTTTATGCTCAAACAAATGGCTAGTGAACATCACAGTACTGCTCGGTGAGGGACCAGCCGCTGATGAGTCGGGGGCTGACAAGCCAGTGAGCTCATCAGGAAGAAAACCACAGAATACCCCAACAGAGCCAGTCCTCGCTCGGACAGCATTCACATCTTTACCTAGAATGGCAGGGAAACTTCCAAGTCATCCTACCAAACCCAATCTAAGTGTGATTTACCTAAACACATAGGTCTCAATCAAATATTTACCCTTTTCCTACAATTGAAGCTAACCCTCATATGGCCAATTTTGAGGACTGAACTAAGATATCATGCAGTATTTCTTAGAGTTCATAAATTTCCCATTTGACATTTTACAATGTACTATTCCAATGGTTCCCACCCTTTTTAATTGAAATACCCTGAATGCACTGTTTTCCTACATGTCAGGCCTCCCCAAACCTCTATGGGTATTAATTCTCCAAGGGATCTAAAAGTCACCACCAGGCACAGGACACAACCTCTTCACCACCCATATCAGCAGTGTTCCCCTAACAGGAAGAATCTGCAATGTCAGTCCTAACGCATCACACAGCAAACTTTGTTTACAGACCGCTTAGCTTTAGAGGGAGGTGTGAGGCTGCTGCATAGGAACAGGGAACAAGACCCACCCGCCTTCACCACCGGGCAGTACGCCCCACAAGCACTCTCGGAGCTCTCCCATGCAAAACTACAGCAACCTTTTGGGAAATCCCTTGCATCTCTTCAAGAGGGGGGAAAAAGGGCTATTTACCCTGAACAAGATGTTTATAGAAGCAGACGGTTTTCTCATCTCTACTTTTCCAAAAGAAATGGATGCCTTGAAAACAAGCTGTTTATGCAAAACAGCAAATTCTGGGACAAACTGAGAATTAATCCAATCATTGGCATTATTTAGAATGACAATGCTCTTCACAAATAATTGATGCACTCAATGATTACCATGAGTCACTAAGTGCTTTTAATATTATTAAACATAAGAAATACGGTAAGTGTGTTTGACTGAATTCTTTGAAAATAGTTAATCCATGAACAGAATATATGCCTATTCTTTATCTGGAGCACACCTTTCCAGCCACCTTGTATTAAGAGGAATTTAGCATTTATATATATGGAATTAAGCATGATCATATGCAGCACTGGTTCTGCATTGAGTAAAGAGATAAACCCGTGATTCTTCACAACAGGAGCCCTTCCTAATCTAGCCCATGGAACATTGAGAAACAGCCTCATAAAGGATGACAATAAATCAACATGTTTATAAAAAGAATAGATGAGGTGTTCCCTAGCTCCTGAAATTCTCTAAAGTTGACCAGTAATTCTTCTACTTGTATAGAAAGTGAGTAACATCCTCCTGAATGATCAGGGATCTTACCAACAGCAAAAAAAAAAAAAAGAAGAAGAAGAAAAAAGAAAGAAAGAAAACACGTTTGCACCAATCCCTGAGCAGTTAGCATGACTTCGAGTTGGAATGGGAAGGGCATACTGTACTTAAATTTACCCTCTGCAACTGGTTCTCCTCCACTCGGCCATTTGCTATTAAAAGAACCAAGCTGTTCTGAAGATAAGCAGGAAGAGGATATTGAAACTGTGTAGGTGGGATATTTTCATAGAGCTTCTCTGAATTCCAAATACCTGAACAAACTGATCCAAATTAAACGCCCAACTTGAGCTTTAACCTGAGTTCATATTACTAAGAAGAATGCCCATTTATTTCTCTTTTCAACTATCTATTAGTATATTTTTATAGCAAACTTTTTTGGTAAGATTGCTCACAACTGTTTGCAAAATACCATGTTATCCTAAGTCTAAATTTCCATGTTTTCAGGTTTTTCCCCCTCTATTTTAGGCTTAAGGAAGGTATACTTGGTTGGTTTTTAAAAATGTATTTTGTCCCATGAAAATTAGTAAAACAGTGCAAAATTTTTATTGCTCTGAAGTCAGAGTTTTTGGAAAACATGCTGCCCTTATTGTCAGCTACGAGGCATGCACTGGGTGTGCCCTATAAGCTAGTATCATAATAGTTGCCATGGAGATTCAAAAGTGTTAGAACTATAAATTAATTATAGCCTCATGCTTAGGAATTAACCATGTAACAGGACAGGCAAGACACGTTCACATAAACAACTGCATTGAGGGGTATAGACAAAAGGAGAAAAAAGAAAATCCCTAAAGAATGTGGCTGGAACAGAAGAGAGGAAGGACATTTGGAAAGGAAGAGAGTGAGCAAAGGCCTGAAGACCTGAAGAAACATGGCCCATTTATAAGACTTTAGGGAGATCAACTGGACTCCTCAGAGAGCTGGAGACATGATAAGAACTAAAACTATCTAGGTAGGGCGAGTTCAGAGGTCATCTGTCCTACCAACTTTGTTTTATAGATAAGGAAGTCAGGCTCAAGGTGGTGAAGGAGTCAACAAATATTTCCAAGTGTCCACCACATGTTAATCCTATTTACTAAGCACTAAGAAGCAGAGGTGAGCTGCAAAATGCCGCTAACCTCAGATAGTCCATAGGGGGACAAAAAAAAAAAAAACACATATAAACAACTGCATTGTTCATTTCAGTTTCTGGAAAGTTCTATGGAGACAACAATGTGATATAAAGCAAACTGGAAATAGAGGCAAGAAACTGCTCAAACGTGGGTCAAGGTGGCCTGTTCAAAGAAGTGACATTTAAGATTTGAATCAAGAGAAGAAGACATACCTGGGATGCAGGTTAAGAGCATTTCAGGCAGGGAAACAGTAAATGCAAAGACCAAGAGAGGAACAGCTTAACGAGTTTAAGGAGCAGAATGAAGCCCGGGTAGATATGCTGAGAGAGGCAGAGCCCTGCAAGCCCTCGTGAATGGCTTGGATTTTATTCTAAGAGTACTGAAAGTCTATTGGAGGGATTTTAGCAAGGGAACACAGTATATAATTTAAACGTAACATGCTATTTGGGGGACTGTGGAGTCAGGGAGGCTAGTTACGGGCCTTTGGAACAGACTATGCCAGATGCTGAGGGTTTGTCCAGAGGCCATGGCAGAGGAAACAAGAAGACCTCGCATTCTGCATTTATTTTGGAGAGAGTGCCAAGGGACTTTGCTGGGCTGAATGTGAGGGCAGAGGGAAGGAGATGAAGTCTGGAAGTTTGGCCTGAGCAATGGAGGGCATGGTGGTTCTATTTACTAAAATGGAAAATGGGGACAGGGTTGTAGCAGGAGAACATCAATAGTTACCCTTTGACTATCCCAACTTCGATATATCTCTCCAAAAGCCAAGGGCACATAATGAGGAAGTATTTAGGCTGGGAATACAGGAGAAGATCCATTCACAGATATAAAACTGGAAACTGTCAGCATAGACATATATTTGAAACTATGAGATTTTTCATATCTGCTAGAAGGAAAGTTTGAGATGAAGAAGATAAAGGGATTTAGGACAGAGCCCTGGGAGACCGCGGCACAGAGGGGAAGGCCAGGGAAGGAGATCAAGAGGCTAGGTAAGAGAAAAGCCTGACTAGTGTCGCAGAAGCTGGGGAACCAAGCACGTCACTAAGCAAGGCAT
>PVKM010016093.1:0-27245 GCA_004027735.1 Carollia perspicillata | reverse complement strand
TAGAGTGATTTGGGGTGTATTTCAAAATAGGGCCTGGTGGAAAACAAGTAAAACACTATTTTTTATCAGGTAATACATGTTTAAGATACAGAATACTTAAAACAGTAGTGAAATATGTCTCCTTCCCACAACCTAGCCACCACAGTCCCCTCCCTCCCGGCGACGAACTAGTCTGAGTATTGTTCCAGGGCTTTCTCTGCAAGTGCAAGTGTGTGGATGTGTGCTTTTCTTCCCCACACTAATTGTAGCATGCTGTGCAAACCTTTAACCACATTTTAATGTCTTGAGACACTTTCATTCTTTTGAATATATCCATAATATTACATGCATATGTAATAACTTAACAGCCTACTATTAATGAACATTTAAATTGTTCCTAGTTTCATGTTATTCCATGGCCCTACTATAGATATTCTGGTAAATGTCATTTTACACATGTGGGTAAAAATATAATTATCTATAAAATAAATGCCTAGAAGTAGGATTACCAAGTTTTAGGGTACGTACATCTTTAATTTGGGACTTTTTTCTAAATTGCCCTCCAAGAGAAGTTGGACCAATGTACACTTCCATGAAAATGCCTGTTTTTCATACCCTTGACAAAATGTGATGTTAAACTTCTTGGTCTTTGTCAGTTTGAGAAGTTTGCATTTCTCTTTTTCTTAGTGAGGTTGGACATCTTCAAAAATTTGAGTCATTTATGTTTTCTTTCCTGCAAATAGCTGTTTGTTTATTCTTTGCCACAGTTTTTCAATCATGATATTGGTCTTTTCTTACAGATTTTTGGTGTTCTTTAAAAAAATAAATCCACCTTTGCTGCAAATATTTTTCTGAATTATTTGCCTTTCTAGTTTATGTTGTTTTATAAACCGCACAAATATTTTTAGTTTTACATATTCAAATTTATCTTCATTTTATGGCTCTTGTGTTTTGTATCATACTTAAAGACTTTTTGCCCTGAGCTTTTTTCTTTCTCCAGCACTTTTACTATTACCTTTACTGTTATTATGTTCCAACAGATAATAATTAAGTCTGAGCTATTTTTTTCACCTTAGAATTCTCATTCTACATGGGCTTGTAAACTGTTATTACCGACATACTGGGATCAGTAACATAAAAGTTTGCTATAGCAGGGAGTAGTGGAATGGGGAAGTGTTGCTGACTTCTCAGTATGCTTCTGGTTGTGCTACGAATGCAGAGAAATGGACTTCAATTAGATCTCAAGTCCTACTTCTCAGATCAGCCCATCCAGTTCCAGCTCGTTCTTAATCTTAATGTTATGTTCCTTACGGTCTTACAGGAAAGAGTAAAGAAAACTTACCCAAAACACCTTTTCAGAAGTTAAATGCTTCTGGAAGGAAATTTCGAACTTGTGGGGAAGATAGCTTAATATAGTTTGGAGAGGGGGGAAATAAGTTAATCACCAAATCACTCTTTTCTGTTTAAGAGTCAGCAAAACATTTTATATAGAATTAGGCTTGAATTAGTAATTGTTGATTCACATTCATTCTTACTGAATTAGCCATCTAAAAAACATGTTTTATGAAGTTTTGTTTTTACATTCATTCATTGTCGAGGCCTCCCTAGGGAAGCTGGCAGAGAATTTTACTAGAGAAGATACTGGTATATATTAATATGCTCAGAGATGGAGGGGTTTCTGATTGTTGTTTTTATAATGCTCATCTTTTCTTTTCTCCTTTTTACGATTTAGATGTACTTTATAGTTTATACTCTGAAGTACCCTAAGTAGCCAGGATTGTAGGCCAGGGAGGTAAATACAACAACAAAATGCTAAGAAAAGCTATTGGTGTCTATAGTTTTTTTTCTTAATTCTCTTCCATTATGAATTATAGAATGATTAAATAAATTCAGTGACCAAATAATTGTGATAGTTACCTAATGCTAAGTAGCAATATGGAAAATACATAAGAAAGGGAAAAGCAGGATAAAAAAATATAGTACTTTATTGTAAATATTACCTTTTATTTTCTTATTAATGTAGCAATATCTAATACTACTTTTAAAATTTATTGCTAATGCCACTTCTGATTGCATGAACTTTTCAGACAGTGAATTTCTTACATTCGGTGAACTTTATGGTGCCAGTGCTTTCTATAATTCAAGTTATTGTTCATAAATGTTTAGAATTTTGTCTATTTAAAATTTTGAATTCCACTCTCAAAGGTACAAATGCTGTCTGACCCATAACCTTTAGTTTCCTAAATGTTTCCAACATGAATAGGGGTATAATCATCATTCTGCTAACTTAGAAATCAAGGAATTTCCTGTTTTTTCTCCTTGCTTACTTCTCTTTAGAAAACACTTCATTCAGTTAACTAGGCAGTAGCTCTCTCATTGACCACTCTGTTACTCAAGTAAGCCAGTAATTGTGGTTTTAAAATTTTCTCTGAATTACCTTTGTCATGTATTTCTCTGAATTACCTTTGTCAAGTCTGAGACTTTCAGACTCAGGAAATGTTTTTTCTTTTTTAAAATTATGTATCTATTTTGGAAATCTTATTAGCATGTAAGTCTTAAAACAACATTTTAAACAGAAAAATTCTACATGCTCTGCAGCCTAAGATAAAGACAGAATTACCTCTTAAAAGGTTATTATAAAACCATTTTTTCAGTAGCCAGACTTTACTAGTTATATGAAGTAAAAACTTCCCCCGTACTCCCCAGAAACATCGCCACTGTTAAGTGTTCGGTCTGTATTCTTCCTGGTGTTTTTCACGCATATACAGAGTATAAAATGTACATACATGTATATTCTTTAATTCAAAGTGAATCATCATATATATGTATATATGTGTGTATGTGTATACACACTCTTCTGAATTGCTTTTTCCAGTTAATATATCATAGACATCTTTGTCTGTACACAGTTACCTCATTCTCTTTGATAGCTGTATACTATTCCATTAAATTAACATACAGTAATTTATTTAACCAGTTTTTTTAACTTTTTTTATTTAATTTAATTTATCTTTAGAGGGAAAAGAAAGGAGAGAGGGAGAGAAATATCAATGCATGGTTGCCTCTGGTGCGTCCCCTGCTGGGAACTGGCCTGCAGCCCAGGCATGTGCCCTGACTAGGAACTGAACTGCGGTTGTTTGGTTTACAGGCCCGTGCTCAATCCACTGAGCTACACCAGCTAGGGCAATTTAACCAGATTCTTAATATAAAAAATTAGGTTGTTTCAGTTTTATTTATTAGTATTTGTTTTCAGCAACGGAAGCGTCTTTTTAACCTATATTTAGGTGGAGATTTTGGTTACCATAAGTGAATCTGTTTAAAGTAAAGGGTCAAAATCTAGTTTCTCTTTGTTTGGAATTGCAGCTAATTCATTTGGAAGAAACTTACTACGTTCCCACCTCATAGGAACATAGGTACTGTGCTAGGCACTGAGGGAAGGGGGGCGGGTAAGACAGCTACTGCTCTAAGGACGAACTGTGGAGGGGCTCACCCTGTCAGCTCGTGAACTATTCTTTGTAGCCACCCTGTTTCCCAAAAGTAGTGACACATTAACACCAGTGCATTCTTTAATGACTTTTCTTAGTTTATATAGATAATTGTGAGTGTATTATGGTAACCAGGTGGTATTTATTTTGAAAATGGGTCGTATTTCTGATCAAACCTTTATTCAGCAAAGGTTTGTTGGCCATCACCTGGGCTGGGCACTGGAGCAGTCACTGGGAGTACAAAGATGATTCAGTCTCTGCCCTCGTGGAAGTGCATGCCGCCTGCACTGGGTAAAGAAAACATTTAGACCCACAGTTCACTTCAGTCTTCACATGGTACTTATCCAGTGGCTATCCTGTCAGTAAAGCATCATTTGGAAGCAAACTGGCTTCCAAACCTAATGGCTCAAATTTCCTATTCTCCCTAATACCTCACAGTCTTCATCTTTGAATACAAGTCTTGAGGCATCTGAAATAATTCAAATTTAGGGTTTAAATTGTCTGTGAAAATCTTTACTTTGGTCAAAAAGGCAAATTTCCAAGACATTTTTTCTCATTATCCCATATGGTATCTGTACATGTTTTGAAAGTAAGGCTGTGTACCATATATGACTCATTATCAGGTTTCTTTTATTTAACTTTTGCCTTTGAGACAGTCTAAAATATCATTAGTAATCTAAATAATTTCTCTTTCCCCCAGCGGGTCCATATGGAATATTTGCTGGTAGGGATGCCTCCAGAGGACTGGCGACATTTTGCCTAGATAAAGATGCACTTAAAGATGAATATGATGATCTCTCAGATTTGAATGCCGTACAAATGGAAAGTGTTCGAGAATGGGAAATGCAGTTTAAAGGTACCTTTATTTTGTTGGGTTCTTTGCAAATGCTAAATTTATGGCCGAAGAAAGAGAATGCCATTTCATATTCTTTATGAGCCCAAGGATGCCTTATGTTTTCATCGCCATCATTATTTGATATAGCAGTATGATTGTTACTTGGGATTTATAAAACCCATATTTAAAAATTGACTTGTTACAAACTTTAAGTCCAAGAAAAATTGTGACACCTTTACTGGTATAAGCCTTGTTTATATTAAGGTCTAGTTTTTTAAAAATACAGGCTTATAACTGAACTGATTACTACTGAAGTGATAGTATAATTATAATTTATTCTAAATGATTTTACTGATCTTACCTTTGAACTGTAAGGAAAAAATATCAGTTCTCTCTATTGTACCCTCGTGACATCAATTATTACCACCTGTGTGACCTATGGATCTCTTCTGGTTCCTTGGCACTTGTACTAGTTCTTCAGTAAAATGCAGTCCTCCTATCTTCTCCTCTTGGTTTTTCAAATTCAATTAACCTAGGTTCAAATTCCTGACCAAGAAATAGCTAAAGGTGTATCAACTTGGAAAGAACAATGTTCTACATTAAACACCTGGTGACATAAAAGCAGACAACATAACAGATCTGAGAAGACAATTTGATAGAGGAAAGAATACTACATTTTATGTCATCTCTGTTCTATGTAAAGCTCAATATATTTATAGATTTTTAAATAACTTCAAAATGCCCTATGTTGCCAATTTGTTTCTTTAATTATAATACTTTGGGCTATTAAGATTTAAGGAACTATTCTGAGACTCACAGTGTACAACAGAGACCAGTTTCGGATTACGTCTCCAGACCTAACCCTGCCTGGGATAACTACCTCTGAGAAGGGTCCTGGACATTCATATAGTTTTTAAAAAGATGTCTCCGAGATTCTGATGCTGTGTCCTTGATTAATAAGCGGTAGTATGGAACAGTCTCTTGCAAAGCACAATTCCCAAGCTTTGTAAGTTCCCTAATCCTGTTTTCTTCTGTTCAAGCTTTACATGAGTACGAAGACCAGCAAAGGTGAGCAGTAGGAAACATGTAGCTTGCTCTGTATGATTCCAGGAGAGGCAAATGCCTCCCCTGACGTATAATGGAATAGTGAAACAAATTTGATCACTACTGATTTTCTTTTGATGTGTCTTTCAGAAAAATATGATTATGTAGGCAGACTGCTAAAACCAGGAGAAGAACCATCAGAATATACAGATGAAGAAGATACCAAGGATCACAATAAACAGGATTGAACTTTGTAAACAACCAAAGTCAGGGGCCTTCAGAACTGCAATTCTTACTCCTTTTCACAGAATGTCCAGCGTCTTTGGGTTTGGTTCACCTGCTGCAAAAAACATTCAACAGACTGTGTACAAGCTAAACAAGTCTAAGAAGATTTGAATACTAGACATTATTTATGCTGCCAAACTCATTTGTTGCAGTTGTTTGGAATGTCTGGTAAATGTGGGGCTTCATCATCCTGAAAAGGAGACAGGGATTTTTTTGTTTTAAAAGAGCAAGAAAGTTACGAGGTTACTTTTTCTTTTAGGAAGAAAGAAATCAAAGACAACCAGATGTATTTGTGTACAAATCTCAGAAACAGCAAGGGATTCCTGTTCCCTGTGCTGTGCTTCTGTTTCAGTATTGTGGGAAGGAGGAAATCTGGGCAGAAGAGGCAGGTTGCCCATCATTTTGAGTAGTTTAGGCTACTGAAACATTAAAATGTGAATCCCAAAACTCTTTTTGTTGGGTTTTATCAGGGAAAAGGGGAAAAAAAACCCCTTTATTTCTAAGAAATCTTTGGGTATTAGGAGACGGGATTTCAAGTGGATTTAAGTAACCCCAGTAGTAACATCATTTGCAATAGTTTTCATCCCGTCCCTTCCACTAGATCAAATCAATATTAATTGTGCCTTATTTCACTTACATAGACTTGAATTGTTTTTAGGGAAAGCCCATATTTGAGTTCAGAAGTCACTAACTATAAGCAGCATTGAGACCGAAGGTGGAATAGTCTGTTGACTGTAAAACCTTGATGTCATTCTGTGTATATAGAATGTAAAAGGAACATTCAGTGTTACTGCCACATATGTCATTGTTCACGAACTCAATTAGCATTGTAATGGCCAAATGCATTCCCCCATGCTTTTCTCTTTTCAAAAAAAACTGAAACCAAATCAACAACTCTATCCCCCAACAGCTGCCTAATTTGAGGAGTCTGACCCTCACAGCTCCCTAGTGTGGGTGCATGGGGCCGCAGTGTGAATGTTGTGTGGGTGTGTGCGAATGTATGAGAGCACCTCGGAAGGGACTCTGCAGATACTGTACATACCAGTACCATTTTAATAAAGCATGTATGACAAACCAAAATGAGCTCAAGTTGGACTTTATATACAAACTGGAGGCCAGTGCATTATGATATGGCAGTCAAGATTGTGCACTTGATTCTTGATAAGAAGATCTTGGAAATGAAAAAGGAGGCACTGGTTAACCAAGTTGTACACGTTGTACCACATTCACTGTAACTTTAGGAAGAAATTCCACTTTGTGGAACGCTCAAAGAGATCTGAGATTATTCAGGTAAGAATTGACATATAAAAAGGTAAATATTTTTACTTTATATTTTTGATGCCAAGTGATTATACTACAAGTAATAGCATTCCAGGTAGTAGTTACTGGACACAGAAGAGTAAAGGATATTATACCAACGGGTATTAAATTCTATTGTTAGTTGGAAAAAGACCCTTATATGTTGGTTACCTGATTTCACCATGACTATTTGGTTCTTAGTTGGGGACAAGTTACACCAAAAAAGACATTCTATTTGTAAATTATCGATTAAGTCAAGTCTCCTGCTTTATGAGTAGATTACATGCAGAAGCCATCGGAGAAGGGAGAACTTGTAACTGCAATAATAAGATAAAGTATGTACAATACAGCAGGTCCTCAAATAACATCATATCCTTTAATGTCATCTCATGATAAGATTGAGGAGATGCCGTAGGAACTTAACTCTTGTTCATATCAGTTACGCTGTGGTAGAATAGGTTTCATTATACGTTATTTAAAGTTGCAGAACCTGGCAAAAATGTTAAGTGAGGACTTGCTGCACTACATCCTATTATATTCAGTCTTGGAATATTTTGTAGAAAAGTGATGAACTTCAGTCAAATCTTAGCTGAAGACTGGTTGTAAAGATGAGTGTTAGTAAATGCACTGTGTGTTTTTATGTAAAATATTTTCTAAACACATTTGTTAAAGTACATGTCCTCTGTATTAAATGTATATATATATATATACATTTGAGCCTAAAGTTCAGACATTTGTGGATACAAAAACTCTAAATATTCATACAGTAAAAATTATGTAGTATGTTCAGAAAAACGAGTTATTTTGTGTTTTGGACTTGAAATAAACCGTGTTCTGTAGACAATTCCTCCCTTTCAGTTGAGTGTTTCTCATTCTCAGGCAGTGTGCCGGGCTGGCGCCGAGTCAGGGCGTGGCGCTGGGGTGGTGCTGCGGCTGGCGTCTTCCCCCTTAGCCACTGTTCATTCCTGCCTGATTATCTGAATGACTTGGGGTGCTGCAGGTAAAACCTTGTTCCCAATCTAAACCTGCCACCTGCTGAGTGAGGATCAAAAGAGAATGGATCTCAGACTCCGTTTGCAAGAAGTGCCTTGGGTAATTCTTATGATCAGGCATGTTTGAGAAACATCACACTAACCTTTTCAAATTATATTGTCCATCTCTGTCATCTGCTTGAAATGGAAATGGAACTTATTCTTGGATAATTTTGGTTTGATTCCCTGTTATTTCATTTTGTGTCATTCCCTAAACTTCCTGAGTTAAAAATCAGTTTCACATAGCAATCTAATGTGATTGATAAAAATAAAGTTTTACTCAGATATTTATGTTTTGGTAGCATCTCCAAGTTGGCATATTTCCCAAATAAAATCTACACTGTTGTACTGTACTTGTAGATTTCTTTCTATAAGGAAATGAACTCATTCAGATACAGATCAAGTTTTTAAAACCTTGACAGGTGTTAAGGCTGTTTATGTTTACCTGACAATAATTCTACATGCCTTTTTTTATGAATCTGCATAATCCGACATACCTACTTCTACCCAAAACCTAGAAAGCTAAAATTAATTTATTGAGCTCGTACTGGAGAAAGTTGTTCTCTAGAAAATCTGACAATGAATCAGACTCCTTATCCAGTATTCCATTTTCCTCTTGGTAACGCATTGCTGGAAATGCATGCCATTGTTATGTTAACAGTGTATAATCTTACAGAGAGCAATTACAGGTCAGTAAACTGGTAATACCACAATAAGGAGTTTGTAAAACTTTTAAGTTGCTTTGAGCAGACTGGAAATAAGAGGTATAGAATATTGTAGTGATGTTTTTTTTCCTCTAATGAATTAAAAGCAAATACTCCAAGACAGCTTTTGAGTATATGTTTCATTAAGGTCAGCTATCAATTTGGTAGGTGATAATAACCACAGACTATGATGTATTTGTTGTGGCAAGAAAGTTCAAATAAAGACCACCCAACCTCTCTTTACTGTTCTTAGAGAAGACCTGTCACCCCCAGGCAATGTCCGAAAAGCCTGGGTCTCCTCACCAGATTTCCGTAGGTCAGACATTAGGATGCTGGGCCAGATTTCCAGCTTCGAGTGTGTCTGCTGTCGCTAGTGACAGAGAGCGCTGGGCTGCCTGTGACCGCTCCGCTCGAGAGAGCACCCGAGTGCTGTGAACACTGGTTTGGTCTCCAGAGGTTTTCTTCTGTCTTGCTGTATCTGCATAGAACCCAACTGTACCAAATCATGAAGTCTGATACAAGATTTGAAGACTGATAAAGATTTGCATACTTGTTTTGAAAGCATGATTTTAATGGCTACATAGTATTGTTCTCAAATACCATATTTTGCTGTGTACAGTGCATGCTTTTTTGCCCAAAATTTTAAAAGAAGGATGTGCATTACACATGGGTGGTACTAATTCCATATCTATATGGATGTTTTTAATTCTTTTATTTATGCTTACACATTAAAAGTGTCACTCTAGAAAGCAATAATGATATTTGTATGCAAAATAATACCCTGGAATATGATAATCAGCTTTGTTCTAAATATAAACAAGTGAATTAAAAAATTAAAATGAAAAGGTTTTCCTGAAAGCTTGGGCCAAAAACATGGGTGCACATTATACACAGAGCACATTATACATGGCAAAATATGGTATAATTTTTAGTGAAAATGCAGGAAATTCCATATAGGGTATGGTACCAAATTTGGTTTGAAGGAAATTGGGGGGAAGCAAAGTTTGGAAGGTAACAATTTAAGAACTAAAATAACAATGCTTTTGCCTAGTTATAAAAGTGATATATGCTCAGTGTACAGAAAACTAAGAAAATAACCAAAAATCAAGAGAAGCATCGTTAACTTTTTCCTACATCTCTACTCCTTTTCCGTGTACACAGGACCACAGTGCATTCCCCAAGGCTTCAGACTTAGCCTTCCATCTAGTCGCGCTGGACATCTCTGCCTGGAACTGCGAAATGAATGCATGTTACCCCCAGATTCACTCCTGCCCTTGATACTCTGTCACAGAGCTACAGGTAGGTCTTCCTCCCTCCCTGCTTGTTGCCGTCAAATTCATAGCTGGCAATATCAAACATAACTTTGACCTTGTCGGACCTACTTAAACGCCTTGACTGGCCCCTTATTTCCTGGAGACTCCATACAAGGTGTAGGTCCTCTTCTCTCTTCCCACTGGGATTATCTGCTGCATAAAACTTGTACTGTCCAGAATGTACCCCTAGCTGCTGACCTACTCCATTCTGCAGTCTGGGGGTTACTCTCCTCCACATCTTCCCAAGTTAACTGCCCGCCGAGAAATTTGCCCAGTTTCAGAGACCCAGGCTCCTGGTGATTCCAGGCCCCCATCATAGATAGCAGCCACTGTGTGCGGTTTCACTGACTTTACTATGTTGTGTTGCAATCATCTGTTTCCCCAGTAAGCCAGGGACCAGAGCACACTCATATTTTAGCCCAGTGTTTTTTCCTAAGCTTAGTACAGTGCTAGGTACCTAGTATTTCCACAGATTTTTTTTTAATTTGTAAAATGAGAGGGATAGACCAACACCGATAGCTTCGAAATGGGGGCTCCAAGGACACACCAAGGACTGAGAAGATAGCCTGGGAGCATCACAGGAGCAGCTTTTGTTTGTGTTGGATTTGCAAGTAAGAATTTGAAGGGTTTTAAAAATATAATGAACATTTATATTGAATCATTAATGCTCAGGTAAAGAATTTCTCTGCAACCTAAAACTTTAGCCCACATTTTATGATGTGAAAGGACTCAAGTCTTTTTTAAATTCAACCATTTCCAGGAATTGACAGAGTTTATGCTACCAGAAAAAAAGTGTCGGAAAGCCACTGGGCTACATGATTCCCAGTACCCTGTCAGTTTGTGAATACAGCTCAAGGGTAGAACTGTGCTATCTCATACATACCTAGTGATACCATACAACTGCCAAGTACAGATCTGCCTTCCTGACACACCTGGGTGATGTGCGGCCCTGACCCATGTGCTGTCGCATCAAAATTGTTTTGCAGCAACTGGGGTCAGGAAAGGAACAGGGGAGGAAAGGAGAGGAAGAACTCCCAGTTTTTTTCTCATTAATGCCACTGAAATCCCACGCAGGGAGGCTCCCCCAACACCCCGTGTCCTCCACCCTCCGTCCCCACCACTGCTATCTCCCACTCTGTTCCTGCGGTAATTTAGAAAAAGACAAGCTGAAGTGAGAAGCAAGTTTAAGTTTGATCTTGCCAAACTGCAATGTAATCAAAGCATAATGGAAAAAGTCCGACAGCTGCACTTGCCTGGGAAGAAATGCCTTACTTGGGGGGCGCGGAGGCGGGAGAGACCTTTGCCATCACAACCATGCTACTGAGTTGGCCAAAAAGTTTGCTACGTTTTTTTCTGTATGATGGCTGTAGTAGCACTTAGTTGTCTTTAACTTCATTCAAAACAGTTTTGTTAGATTGTGCTGTGACAGCTGTCATATCAGCATGCATTTAAAAAAAAACATCAAACTTGGTGATTTTTTTGTGCAAGCCATTTTGATATTGAAGATGGAAGAAGATATACAACATTTTCAGCATATTATCCTTTACCATGTCACAAGAGGTAAAAATTACTGAAGTACAAAAAAAGATTTGTGCAGTGTATGGAGAAGGTGCTGTGACTGATCAAATGTGTCAACAGTGGTTTGCAAAGTTTCTTGGTACTGTTGACATTTTGGCCAAATAATTCTTTGCTGTGGGTTGGTTGCCTTATGTATTAGAAGATGTTTAGCAGCACCCCAGCCTCTACCTACTAGAAGCCAATAGCAGGAGGTAGCCGACATACTCAGAATACCCAAATCAATAAAATTATTGATGAAAATGAAAAATGTGTCTTTTATTTTATGGAGAAAACCATACGGACTTTTTGGCCAGCCCAATAAAAGAGAAGACTACAACTGTGTGAGCAATAAAAGAGAAAAGCAAGACAAAAGGAATTAATCGCCTTTCTTATGTGAGAAATATAAGTGCAAACATTTTAATTCCTTCTGTGTTTCAGCTGTGTGTGTAGTAGGAAGAGTTTAAGCCTTGAAGGGGGGCTGCTGCTTTCTGGTGGCCTTGAGCAAGTTTCCGAACTTCTCTGAGCCTAACTTTCCTCGTTTGTAGAAAGGGAATAACAGTATCTATATCACAAGTGAGAAACAAGATAAAGGCCATCAACTTCAAGACATATACTATGCAGTCTTCCCTTCCTCTACTTCGAAGTGGTAGAGAAACATTTTAAGTATCTTTTTAGGTGGTATATAATTTTCTAATTTAAAGGCACAACTGGAATAACCTTTTGTTAAACTGATAGTCCTAAATCTGAAAAGTGTTTACTAGCTTTCCTAGTTTGTCGAGAACAAAGTATTGATATATTTAGGAACAGCATCAATTCCATATGAAAGTTCAGTTAAAATATCAGGACCAATAGGTCACATTTATTAATACTCTCACACGCCCAGCTCATAATTCATTGAGAATGTGGACTTGAGTGGAGTGGTTATCCTGGAGTCATTTGCATGGCTTAATATCTGCCTGAGATGACAGAGATGGAACCGTGTGACTATGTTCAACTGAAGCCACCTCATCACTGAGTACCTTCACTGCAGAACAGCAAGCACATTGGGCATCAGTCAACTCTAACTAGGAGCAAAACGGAACATGCTACATTGCACCTGGCTGGTGTGGGCTCAGTGGATTGAGCACCGGCCTGCGAACCAAAGGATCGCCGGTTTGATTCCCAGTCAGGGCCTGTGCCTGGGTTGTGGGCCAGGTCCCCAGTGGGGGGCACTCGAGAGGCAACCACACATTGATGTTTCTCTCTCCCTCTCTTACTCCCTTCCCTTCTACTCTCTAGGAATGAATGAATAAAATCTTTAAGAAAAAAAGAAAATGCTACATTGTAGCAATGAATTCAGTGCCATTTCACAGATCTGAGGAACTTGTTTTAGTTAACCTAATTCCAAATGCCATGAAATCATTCAGAATCATCTCATAACCCAACTTCTATTAGGCAAAACTAGTGAACAGGATAGCTAAGTATATTGCAAATGTACTACTCAAAGATTTTCCTCACATGACCGAGTCTCTTAAAGCAAGTGACAACTTCAGTCATCCTAAATGAAAAAGATCACTGGACTCAGGGCCTAAACACATTCTTGAGCAGTGAGAGGTTAGTTGAAATTGGAATTCACTCGTGATGGTTAGCTAGGTGTCCACTTGGCTCTTCACGGTGCCCAGCCATTTGGTCAGACGCCAGAGTAGATACAAATGTGGAGGCACTTGTGTTTGTGACCAACATTCGCAATCAGTAGAGCAAACTGCCCTTCATGATGTGGGTGAGACCCATCCACTAGGTCGAGTAGAAGAGCGAGGACTGAGGGTCCCCAGAACAGCGGCCGCGTGGAGCTGCTGCCTGCTGCCAGCCTGCTGCCGGGCCCTGTCCGTTTTGGCCTGGACTGCCTTACCGCTTTCACCTGGATTTCCAGGTGGCCAGTCTTAAAAACTCCAGATGTGTCAGTGCCTACAACCGTGCGAGCAATTCCTGAAAAGATTCCCACACTATCTGTCCTCCAGAAATTCACATCTAGCTTCAGAAATTTACATCTATCTATATTCTTATCCATGTTTACGTTCACAGATTTAGGTCTACCTGATCTGTTGGTCTGTATCTCTGGAGAATCCTCATATACTGCTATTTCCCAACTGTTAGTACATGTGTGATATTAGCTGTACTCCATTTTTATAATTAAAAAGCTCTGTCTTCATTCAGTACTTAATACTTGATCTGATATAGCCACCTGGGCTTCAGTTTCTGAACTCGGACATTTCAGTCATGAAATGTAATACTTTTACCAATATGCCTCCCATTGTCCCAGGTAAAATCTGAGATACCTTTTCACCTACTCTCTGAAATAACATTTCATCAGAGGTCATGAGACTGCCCAGGAGAGGAGACGAACCCAATCCTCCTGCTCACGAGGATTCCAAACTCAATGTAAAATCAGTAGTTTTATTCAAAATCACTTGAGTTTAACCCAGTGCTGGCTTTTAAAATATTGTTTGGATTATAAAGTTAACAGAAACAGCATAAAATCACTCTCTTTGGGTGAAAAACAACCCTCAAATATTGTAGCTCAGGTGTTGAATTGACCCTGCCTGACCTCCCAATCCTGGTTCCTGTCCAGCAACAGCCATGACTTTCAGTTTAGGGTGCATCTTCCTGACCTTTTTAGGTACTGACATTCATATGGCTGTACCTGTGGAAACAGTGCAGCGTTAAGTTCCGGGATCTATAGACAAACTTCTGAGCCTAAATCCCAGCTCTGTGACTTTAGGCAAGAGACTCAATTTGCCCGTGCCCCAGTGCTTAAATCTGTAAGAGATTTAAAATATTCCTATATGATTCATTGAACTAAAGTATGAGGGGTCGGGGGCGGTACTTGGTAAACTAAAAAGCAGAGAAATATCTGTACAGATGTCTTCACCTGCCTCATGGTCTTGAATGAACTGAAGCTGAGCTTGTGTTTAAAGGCAAGTACCCAACTCATTGGGTTGTTTTCAGGATCAAATGAGTTCATTTCTGCACAGCACTTAAAAGAGTGCCTGGCACATAGCAAATACTATAAAGTATTAGCTCTTGTCATTTCCCCTCCCCTCTTTTTTAAAAACAAGTGGCATGCTACTGTATTCTTTTGCAAATTTTTAACTCATTCATGTACTTTGGAATCATTTCCATAATATTACAAATAAAATCTACCTTTTAAAAACTAGCTTGTTTCACTTTCCATACAATGATTTCAAGCAGCTCCTTAGCACTTACAATTACATCTACCCAAGTAATTTCTCTTTTCCTATATGATTCATTGAACTAAAGTATGAGGGGTCGGGGGCGGTACTTGGTAAACTAAAAAGCAGAGAAATATCTGTACAGATGTCTTCACCTGCCTCATGGTCTTGAATGAACTGAAGCTGAGCTTGTGTTTAAAGGCAAAGGGAGATGAATAATTGGCCTGGATAAAGGTGATGTTTACACTGCAGATCTACTTCCTTTTGAAGTTCCCTTTCCAGGGCACCTTCTCCTTTGGACCCAGAAAGGATTAGGACTGCTGCCCAGGGGACAAAGTAAAAGGACGTCTGCAGATGCAGATGGGAGGAGGGGGAGTGAGGGAGGGTGCTGCTCTGATCGACAGGCTGCTCCTGAAGTGTACGTGACGGGGAGGGCCTGGCAAGCAGCCGGCAGACGTCAAACGTTTTGTGATGGAATAAATGGGTTAACTTTACTTTCCACAGTAGGTCAAAACGTAGTTCACGTTAGAAAGGTGAGGGAAGGGCTTCTGTATTATCAACAGCTATTTATGTCTCCATTCCCTCCCTTAGGTCTTTACCCTGTTGCATTCTGTATTAGAAACATACTTATATATCTCTTACTCTCCCCCTCCCCCACTTAGACCATCACCCTGTTGCATGAGCTCTTAGGAGTCGAAATGGAATCTGTATCTAGCCCTAGCCTCTATCTGCTTATAAATATGAAGGAATGAAGAATATAGCTAAATGAGGTCTGTCTTAAAGCAACACTTCCTCCTTAGGTTAGCTCCAGCACCCAAGGATGCTCTGAAGGCGCATGGCCTAAGGGGACAGTCACTCCAGCTTCCTCCAGGGTAACACCACCTTTAGGAGTTTTGGTCAGATCTAGTCATCCTGTAAAACTTTGAGGGACTGGACACCAAGGCACGTGTGCCTGGGGCACATGGGCCTTTTGCCATCCACCAAGCTGGGAAGTACTTACCCAGATGGTCTTTGAACTGATGCAATTGTGTTCCAGAGGTCATGGGAGAAAAGTTGATGGTAACTGCATCTGAAAGAGCCAGTGCCTTGTTTCTGTTTATGTGGGAAAGGTTTTCACAACAATCCACCTTCTCAAGAAGTGTACACACAGCTTGCCTGATCAGGCCCCAGTGGGAGGCAGAGGCTGAGCCCAGTCAGGTGGGAAACACATTTGCACTCTGAGGGAATAAAAACGTCACCCTCAGCACACTCACCAGGGTGCTCAGAAAATGACAAATACACGGTGCCTTACAAGGCAGAATAAAAGAAACCCCAGGTCCTGGTGGGAGTTTTCAGATGGATCCCAAGACTAAATGGATGGCGCATTTCTTCATCCCTGTGTAGCTAGTAAAGGAAAAGGATGTAAAGTTTCAGTGGGCCCAGCAACAAGACTCAACTTTTACTTTTTACAGACGGCACTATATATGTCAGTGAAGTCAGGATGAAAGTTGAAACAGTGTACTCACTATCAGATGATTGCTTCCTCTGCTTACGACATCTTGCAGTGCTCACGTTTGGTTACCTCTGTTGGCAGAAAGAAGTCAGCAGCACACCACGGGACCCAAAGCCATCCCATCCTCCAGATCTGAGTTCCCAGAGAATCCTGGGGAAGTCAGGGCTGACCTGTTAAGCCAAAGCGAGTCAACTCCCAGAGAGCAAAGGGGACAAGAGCATTTTTTCAAATGAATTCTTTTCCTGCCTTTATGCCCAAGAGCATAGACTTACACTTCCCTGGTAAGATCACAAAAAGTATGTGTGTTAACTCCAAAGTCTTAGGCATTGATTTTTAGAGGTTACAAGCTCCTTGACCTTGCCCCTTTCATTCTGCACGAAGCATTTAAAAACAAGGGCATTCACAAGGCTCCTCCACACTGGCTTCCTTTCTGAGCGTTAATGCACGGTCAGCAGAACTTGAGCAGAAGATGCCTTCTGCTGAAACGAATCATGTACCCAAAACTTCACATAAAGAAGGGACTTCAAAAACGTCTCTCCCATTTAGGACTTAGATCAACTATGGCCCCAGGTTAACTCATGCTCTTCATATGCCTCATCACACAAAGCTGGGCCTAAGTTGGGGGGCTCTGAAATGAGTTTCTTACCTGGGTATTCACCGGGATGTTGCAGCAGCCAATAACTTGCTGGAAAGAGTCAGGCAGACTTCCTCTCTGGAAGCTCTTCGTTTGTAACATCCCTCGCAAGGACATGAAAGCTTTGTTCAACACAGTCCCTTTGCGGCCACACGGAGCAGGTGCATACTCAAACCACGTACTCGAGAATACAACAAAGAGAAATTCTTCCCTTTCCTCATAACCCAACTTGATCTCTACTTTGAACCTGCATTTCCCTTAGCAAGGGATGTAAAATGGCCCCAAATCCTTTGTGGCTCTAGCTCCTCACATCAAGAGGTGAACTCTGTTTCCTCATCTCTTGAATCCATGCTGGCCCTGTGACTTGCTTTGACGAACACAGTACCCTAGAAGTGCCATGTGACTTCTGATCCAGGCCTCAACAGGCCTCGCAGCCTTTGTTCTTGTCCCCTTGGAAACCTCCCTCCGTGGTGTGAGGCAGACTGAGACAAAAGGCTTGTGGAGAGGGAGGTCCGGTCATCCCATCTGAGGTACGTGAGTGAGGCCGTTGTGGATAGTCCAGCCCAGGCAATCCCAGTTAAGCCCTGCCCAGTGCTAACCCCCAGAAACTAAGCAAACGAAGGGTGGTCGTGGCATAGGGTCGGGTAATGAAGGGATGTAAGGAACCCCCGTCAGGGTGCTGTATTGAAAATAGCACTTCATATGGAGACCAGAGCCAGGATTCTAGTCCCAACTCAGCCCTGAACAGCAGTGATCCTCAACATGGACCCCACCTCTCCAGGGCTCAGTCCACTGATCTGCGAAATGAAGACCAGACCCCTACCCTGCAGACCTCAACGAGTGGCAATGCGTGTGGCAGTCCTTGGCGTACAGGGAAGCTGTTGGGTTTGGTTTTCTGGTCATAAAAGTTCAGACACTCCCAGGGTCATCAGTAAGGGTTTGGTCTCATTTTAGTGGACAGCTCTTTAACCCATCACGTTTCATGTCGACGACCATGAGGAAGTTATGCTCTGCCACAGACTGCTTCAGTCCATCTATTCATACAGGCGAGCGGGAGGACCCTATGGGAGACGGAACTCCCGGGCATCTGGAAGATAGCTCATTCTATCTGCTGAACAGGGTAGGAAATACACTATTGCTTATTCATTTTCAAGAGTGCCTTTGGCTGGTGAAATAGCAAGGACTACTCAGAACAGGGGGCCTTTTAAAAAAGACAAAACAAACAAAAACAGCAAAGCCCTCCCCATGAGCTGTTGGTTTCACTTAGAAGCAGCTGCCAGTACTCTGGCAGCAAGTCGTCTGGGTCCTGACAAGATTCACATGCGATCCACAGAAGGTAGAGAGAACTCTCCTCATCTCTGCATGTTAATTAAGAAGGACAGATGGCCCTGTGATTATTCAACCATATGTAGGTCAAGACTAAATGAATTAATAAGCAACTTAATTCTCAGCTGCCTCCAAGAGCTTATGGGGCACCTATGAGCAAACAATTGCCACAGTATCCTGGGAAACACGAGATGGGAGCGAGGAGAGAGATTACATCTCCCTTGTTGCACACTGAGTTCCACAGCCTGGGAAGGAACAGCCCGGCCTCTGCCGCATACCATCTTTCTATACTGGATTTGGGATGTTAAAGTGAGCCAAAGGTTATCTTGGTTTTCCCCATATAAACTGTATACCCATAATCCACAGGGTCTCAGCCTCTTATTCTCATTCACTCACTCTCTCTCACTCACTCAAGCTAAGCTTTCCTTATAATTATCATGTTAGGGCTGATAAGGATAGATAGTAGCACCTCCAGCCATAAGGAAAAATGTAACAAGACAGGTAACACATGCTGGAGACCGAAGGAGGGGCTAGAGAACAAGTTCTGAATGGCCTCTGAGGAGCAAGGGCTGCTGGAGGCCTGCAAAGGCAAACAGCAAGCACTGGGCAGGGGACCAGGAAAACCATGAGTGAAAGGCAGCAAGCTGTGCAAGGCATGCCAAGGGATAGTGATCACGCCAGTATGACCAGGTGACGACAGGGAATTGGGAGAGAGCAGCAGAGAGCCCTGGGTGGCTGCAATGCTAGGTCCTTCCAGGAGAAACCAGTCTTTCCTCTTCCCAGCATTCCTGCTGAGTCCACAAACAGAAACTAAAACAACTGTACTGTGCTGGGAAAGGAGTTTCCTCCCTCCTCTCTGCTCTCCACGCTTCCCCTGCTGTGCAAGTGACCCACTGGTGAGACCCGTAGGACAACTGAGCTGCCCTCCCCAGCCCCAACTCCCCGTGGATCTGAGCACTTTTCCCTCTTCATCTCCACTTCCTCTTCTCAGTGGTGAGCCATTTGTCACGGAGGAGAGGCCTGCATTTGTCCAGCTGTCTCTGGATGGGCAGGGTTAGTGTTCTGAGCAAAGGGCTGAGCATCAAACCCAGCAGTCAGATCCAGCGTTACTGGGAGTAAAACAGATTTTGCCCCCTTCTGTCTGATTCCTGAGTATATGGGAGTTGATCTGCAGCACTGAAGGGCAGGAAAGGAGCATAATTTCTTATCTCCTGCTTAAAATCCAAACATTGAGCTGCTCTATGACTGTGTTTACAGCAAAAACAAATGGGTGTTAAGATCAGTTAACAGCCCTGGCCAGTGTGGCTCAGCTGACTGGAGCATCGTCCTGTCAACCAAAAGATTGTGGGCTAGGGCACATACACAGGCTGTGGGTTTGATCCCTGGTGGAGATACGTACAAGAAGGCAGCCACTCAATGTTCTCTCTCTCTCCCTTTGCCCCCAAAAGCAATGAAAAAAGTATCTTTGGGTGAGGATTTAAAAAAAGAGATACATCCTGATTTGTCAGCCTTGTAAAGCTTGCAAACTTTAAAAAAAATTTTTAAAAATATACATATAGAGCACAAAATTCAAAAGGCATAGGGCAAAAAGCCTTCCACCCATCGAACCATCCATTTACCCAGCTCTCCCCATGGGCAATGTGATCACTTATTTATCCTTCTATAATTTCTCTGTATATAAGCAGATAATGTGTACTTTTAAATCAAAAGGTAGAATTCTAGACACAATGCTGTATGCCTTGCTTTTTTCATTTATTATGTCTTGGAAATTATTATTTAAAGACTATCCCATTATTCCACATCAACCATTAAATTGCCACATTTCACAGAATCCCATTTTTTGGCCATACTATAATAATCAGCTAGGGATATTCAAGTTATTTCCAATCTTAGTCCATTAAAAATGCTTTCATGGCAACACTAGTATGTACATCTTTGCACACATGGACAAAGATTATATTTGTAGGGTAAATTCCTAGAAGTGACACTTCCAGGTTGAATAGTAAGCACACTTAAAATTTTGAAAGCTATTTCTAACTTTTCAGTCATATAACTTTTTTACCAATTTAAACTCCCAAGAATAATGGCTAACACTTTTCAAAATACTGTTCTCTGACTTTCTCAGATCCCTTCCTAAATGCATCAAAACTCGAGTGTAAATCTGAATTTTAAGGCAGCTGATGAAGTACTGGAAGGGTAGGTGATACCAGGTCCTGTTTTAACCGCATTTGTCCTGTTTGCCAGGCATGCAATTCTGCAATTCCATGGCCATCCCCAGCTTGCTTCTGTTCTGGGCACGGCCACTACCATTCATCTGGTGGCTCGATAGGTCCACTCAGTACTCAGAGGTATTATATTAGGCAAGAAACTGCCTTACATAATGTCTTGAATTCTCTTAAGAGAATTAAAAGAATTATAAAGGAAACAAACACTGGTGGTAGTTGCCCTAGTCCGCTCTCTGGTATCACTTGGGAGCTACTTAAAATAGAAGTCATGTGGAACACAAGGAAGGAGATTCATAAGGTACATATAAAATAATTACACCAACTTAAAAGCAATCTTTTGAGTTACTTTAAAATCTGAGAGCTATTTTAACTGCATGGTTGACTAGAATCAATGTAAGGTCAAGTATACTTATGCTTCCTTACTTTTCCTGTAACATGGCCTTCTGCCCTTCCCAGTGTTCTCCCAGATAAGGCCCCTTCCCATACCATTTTGCCATGTAACAGATCTTCTTCCTTTGGTTCATGCCTCAGGTTCTAAAATTATCCCTTCTCCTCCAAATAACGTTCCTTTTTCTCTGTACCTAATTTTTCAGGACGAATTGATTTTCACCTGATGGGCTAATTTTCCCCCCTTCTAGAAGTACTTAAGTTTTTAATAGTAAAAATGGAGTAGTGCCAAAGAGTAATTTACATGTATTTTAAATACTGGAGTAGATTTAGGGCCCACAGATTAACCTAATTTGCCCAGTTAGGGCAAGTTAGCTCAGAACCAGAATTTGGACGCAGAGCCACTTAACTCCAAAGCCTGCACTTTCCTCCCTCCCATCAGTCTTCAAACATTTTTGCTTGAAAACCCCTAAAGTGATTTTCATAAACTTATGTATGCCTCATGTTTTAAGTTGACATTTATAATTTTTCATTTTAATAGTTCCGAGTCATAATTTCCAGCATATTATAAACACTGACACTTATTCCTAATACATTTTAATGTTTGAAAGTCTTATTGAACACCAAATATTTATCTGCAACAACAATGTATGTAATTTAAATTTTTATTTATTGTCCTCTAACCATAAGTGGTTGTAATTTATTTTTTTCCTTCTGGATTGAGTTATGATCATTATTAATACATAATTAATTAAGAGAACATATATATACACTTTTGATAATTATTAAATGCAAGTACTAAATTTTTTTAAGGTAATACTAGCTACTGTAACAGATAAACACTAAGTTCTTGATGGATTACAACAATGAAAGGCTACTTCTTCATGATCACAGAGTCCCAGAATGGCCTTGGTGGTGATCTGGGGCACAGGTTCCCCCTCCCCCACGTTAGGGGTGGCTCTGCTGTCCTGCTGTCTTCAACATATGGCTGCCACAGAGCCAGAAACAGAAGAATGAGTAGGGAGCTGGCCTGTGAGCAGGTCCGGAAGCAGTCCCCCATTCTTCCTCCCAGTTATCCTGGCACATCTGGCACCGCAGGGGAGGGGCAGGCAGGCAGTCCCGCAGTGGGCACCAGGCCAGGGGAGACGTGGGCCAGATAAACAGCTAGAGAATCTCCACTGCAAGTGTATTGGAAATGCCTGTCTTGAAACGAATCATGATCCAATTTTTTAAAGAAATCCAGTAAAAGAATGTTTTAGTCTGCTAAAAATGTCTGGCAGCTATTTAAAAAATAAGATGCATAAATAGGGAATAGAAAATTGAAAACATTTTATCAGATGATATGGGACTCAGTTATTTAATATATATTTTATTTGAATTAAGAAAAACATGTTCTAACTTTCTCATTGAAAAACACTAGCCTGGCTGGTGTGGCTCAGTGGACTGAGTGCAGGCCTGTGAACCAGGGGGTTGCCAGTTTGATTCCCAGTCAGGGCAGGTGCCTGGGTTGCGGGCCAGATCCCCAGTGGAGGGTGTGCGAGAGGCAACCACACAGTAATATGCCTCTCCCTGTCTTTTCCCCTCCCTTCCCCTCTGCCTAAAAATAAATAAAATCTTAAAAAAAGAAAAACACACTGAACACCAACCGAGAATACCCAATGGTTTACCACTAACATAAGTACTTAAAGAGAAATTCATCAAATCTTAAAAGTTTACAAGAGCGCAACAAATCACTGAACAAGGCTTCACCTTTGTGTGGCTTTCACTTCTAGAGTAACATTTGGGGTGGGAAAGGGCAATGCCTTTCTTTTACAAAGTGGGAAAAAGACTTTTAGGAACTTGAGCATATTATAAGATAAATCAATTTCAGGGAATTTACTTAGGAAGTTGATTATCTGTAAGTTAATTTTTTTTTAATGATCTACATCTATGGAAATTCCTCTGAAAGTATTCGTGAGCGCCTGGCATGCCTCCAATTTGAGGACCACTGAATGACACCACACGGCCTCTGCTACTAAGGAGTTTCCAAAAGTGTGTTTTTGATAAACTTGTGAGATGTTCTGTTGCCTCTCTTGGTTCTTGGACTACATAGTCAGTTTATGTGAAAGGGAGTGCGTGGCAGCAAGGAGGTCACTGGAGGGCCACAGACCTGGGAGAGGCTGTAAGCCACAGAAAGGCAGATTCTCATAGCCCACTTAGGGACTGGATGTTCACGATGTGGCAAAAGTAACAGGTGGTGGCGATGTTGGGAAAACATGATGAGCAAAGTTGTTCACACAAACTAGGAGGGAGACATTACGATCGTTCAGATCCTTGGCTGTTTCATAGGAATTCCTACCTGGCAGTCGTCAGCAGAAACAGCAGCATCTAAGCACCTTGCAGTTTCTCACCTGGAGGTCAGTGAGCCACCACAAGGGCAGGTAAGTGTTCAGAACTTTATCATCCTAGGACACTGGAACGATTGTAAGGAATCTAACTTTTCTTTGCTAATTAAAATGTTGTAATTTCACATGAAGATTTACATCCCTGAAGATAACTTGTCCAGCGCTTGGTCCTACTAAGAGCTAGTGTTACCGCGCTAGGGCTAGCTCACAGCACACTGCACAACGGGTTAAATGCTTTACACATCATCTTTAGGACACTGTGCGGTAAGTGCATTTTGTAGGTCAAGGACGACAACTTAGTGATGGGAGCCAAAATGCAGTTCATGTTTCTAACGAACAAGTTAAGTTTGGGGTCATAAATCCTAGTAGGAGTCTGATTAAAGCTAAGGATCATCTCCCCAGAGAACCCATAAACATAAAGTTCTACATACTAAATTTTGGGGTCTCACAGACCCTGCCTTCTCAAATCCTTTCTGAGCCCTTCTGTTGACTCATTACCAGTCAGCCTTACCTTAGATTATTCTCAAGGGCATTCAGCTGGAAACCCGAAAAGTAACATTAAACATCACAGTACTGTGATTATGTTCACGTTGTACTGAAGGTCTAGTGTATCTTAAAGCATCCTGAGAAAGGTATTCAATTTTGTGGACTTGGACTATTATCTGGAAAAAAAATCAAAACAGCACATACATTCTGCCTTTTTTTTTTTACTGAAGCAAATATGTATAGTATATTGGTAGAAACCATTCTATTAACCAAATCACGTCTTCATTGTCCCAGTTAAAAAGTGACTCATTGTAAAGAGCATAAAACCAGAGGTTTTTCCTGTTAATTAACCATGTGGCAAATTTCCTTCAAGCTTTTTATAAAGACTACAATATCATTATTTCTGAATAGTACTGTAATATCTTCATTGACACTAACTCTAAAATGTAAAATTTCTAAGCACATTCTGAATAAGATCAATTTAGTTTTTATTTTACCTTACCTAATTGTGAGAAACCATTTTTATGAGTAACATCTAGAATTAAGTTTCTCATGTTTCAGGCAGAACTGTTTGCTAACTTGCTGTGTGATTTAGCTACACAGCTTCAGTTAGCCAGCCGTTTAAATGTACCTTACAATTTTCGTGTGTTTATATTCCAAGAGTTCATCACAAACAATGCTAATGAGGCACTTCAAACTCTTAAGTGAAAGGACAAAAAAAAAAGCAATGGTATTTTTATCTTTAATCGTATATAAATCTTAATGTTGTTACTTTATTCTGTATTGACTAATAACTAAGCACAATTTGATATTGCCCTAACAAGGCAGTCAGCACTATTTAGGAATGCAAGAGTAATTGATATAATTCTACATCACCACAAGATGGAGTAAGAGTCCTCCAAAACACACATGCACCCAGTTCAGTCAGGACTACAGATGACTTACTCCATTCTGCCATCTAGTGGCAATATAATTAGGCATTACTCTATTGACAGTCTTCCTACGCAAGAAGAAAATACATGCAAACAGTTCCCAACAGCTAAGAAATTAGTTGAAAGGTAACATTAGGCACAGAAAAGAAAGTGGTAATATTTAGTATAATGGCAAAAAGCATGAGATAATGTCAGAGGGGACTATCAAACTGGCAAAAATTATAAAAATCTTTTCTCCTGAAGAGACCTTCCAAAGATGCTCAAAACAAGCCAGTGAGGCTTCACTTCATTGAGCGACTATCACCATGCCTGGAGCTCTGGCCAAGCAGTCACTCACACTGTGGCTTGAGTTTTACATTTGGAATTTAAGGGGCATACTTTTAAAAAAAAAATTTACCAAAAAAATGTACATACCATATCAAACATACACAAACAAAATTAGAAAGCAAAGGGCTAATATTTCTGATAAGCACAAAATAATATAGTTTATAATAAATGTCAGAAGTATCCAGATGAAAATGACAATAATAACATTAAAATAATATCTTTTGCTGCTCAGTCTGTCAAAGAGAAAGATTTACAATAAGCAGTGTTGGTGAGGATGTAGGAAAACAGATGCTGGTGATTGTGCAACCACCTTCGAGTACCTATATTTAGAATTTCAACTTCTCGGAATTTATGCTAAGCAGTAACTACAAGTTTATACACAAAGATTTCTCTGTTGGAATATTTTAACTGCTGGTTGTAAGAGCCCAAACATGGTCGCAAGCTAAAGGTCAACAATAGACGATAGCTAAATAAAATGTGTCGTTCATATGCTGGAATACCACGTATACTGTAAGAGTCATGATGCAGAGCTATGGCATCAGAAATGGCTCAACCCTGTTATGTGAAAAAGCAGGTTATTATGTTGTATATATAGCATGATACTAATTATGTTCTTTTCTGTTTTAAAAAGGTTATTTTCTTCATTGTGCTTTTGTAAATTCCCCCATGTATATGCATTAACTTCACAGTCAAAACAATACATATTTATTTCTGAACAATGGCCAAGATGGAGGCATAAGTAGATGAGCTTCGTTTCCTTGCACATCCAAAAGAAGCATAACAAGCAATTTAAAAACATAAAACAGCCAGAACTGCCAGAAAATCAAACTGTATGGCAGTCTGACAACCAAGAAGTTAAAGAAATATTCATCCAGATTGGTAGGAGGGGTGGAGAGGGGCATTCAGGCGGAGAGGACACGTGGGAGATGGCAGCTGGAGGACAGGGTGGGCGCAGTGCGGGCTGGCAGTCCCACATTTGTGTGCGGATACACCAGGAAGAACTGGAGAGCAAGACAGACAGCACAACCCAGGGTTCCAGCGTGGGGAAATATAAACTTCTGGCTGTAAAACCTCAAAACCTCTGGCTGTAAAAACCAGGCGGGGTTGTAGTGGCAGGAGAACCTCGCAGTCTCCCAGGAGAGTCCACTGGAGGGGCCCACAGGGTCTTAGAACATACACAAGCTCATGCACTTGGAAACCAGAAGGGCCTAAGTCGTGCTTCAGTAGCTAGGGAAGTGACTGAAAATGGGGTGCGAGTCGAGCAAGTGGCATTGTTCCTTTTGACCCCTCCCCCACATACAGCCCCACAACACTGGGAAGTGGGTTGCCTGCCCTGGCAAATACCTAAGGTTCCACCCCTTACTATGTAACACATGCACCAAGACAAAAATAATATGGTCTGAATGAAAGAAAAGATAAAAACTCCAGAAAAAGAACTAAGCAATAAGGAGACAGCCAAGCTATTAGATGCAGAGTTCAAAATCCTGGTAATCAGAATGCTTACAGAAATGGTTGAGTGTGGCTGCAAAATAGAGGAAGAAGTGAAGGCTATGAAAAGTAAAATAAAGCAAAATATGCAGGGAACCAACAGGGAAGGAAGGAAACCAGGAGTCAAATCAACAATTTGGAGCAGAAGGAAGAAATATACATTCAACCAGAACAGAATGAAGAAACAAGAATTCAAAAAAAGGAGGAGAGAGTGAGGAACTTCTGGGATAACTTTACGTGCTCCAACATCCAAATCATAGGGGTGCCAGAAGGAGAAGAGGAAGAGCAAGAAATTGAAACCTGAATTTGAATAAATGAAGAAAAACTTCCCCAATCTGGCAAAGGAATAGACTTCCAGGAAGTCCAGGAAGCCCAGAGAGCTCCAAATAAAAGTTCGACCCAGACTTCCGGCCAAGATGGAGGCATGGGTAGAACCACTGTACCTCCTCTCACAACCAAGATTAAGGACAACAAATATTTACAAACAATAACACAACCAGAACACAGAAAATTGAACTACGGAAGTCTGACAGCCATTCAACCAGCTAGGTAAGAGGGGCGGAGTCAGCAGCTGGCCGGGAGGGAATGAGGCAGGAAAACATGGGGGCTGCCAGGCTTGGGAGCACCAGGGAGCATAGGTGGCGTGGAGCTTGCAGACCCCATGCACGGGGAGGAGACGAGCAGAACATCCAGGGCACGCAGGGCAATTGACTGACCACGGACACACATTCGTGGGCAGATAAACTAGGCAAGAGTGGGCAGTGAGATGGACTGCACAGTCCAGGGCCCCAGTGATGGGAAATAAAGCCTCAAAACAGTGACT
>PVKM010016092.1:0-27202 GCA_004027735.1 Carollia perspicillata | reverse complement strand
AGCAACATTTTTACTGATATGTCCCCCAGAGCAAGGGATATAAAGGAAAGAATAAACAAATGGGACCTCATTAAAATAAAAAAGCTTCTGCACAGCTAAAGAAAACAGCATTAAAATAAAAAGAGAAACAACTATATGGGAAAACATATTTGCCCATGATACCTCAGACAAAGGTTTAATCTCCAAAAATACAAAGAACTTACACAACTCCACTACAAGAAGACGAGCAACCCAATTAAAAAATGGGCAAAGGACTTGGATAGGCATTTCTCCAAGGAGGACATACAGAGGATTCAGAGACACATGAAAAGATGCTCAATATCGCTAGCCATCAGAGAAATGCAAATTAAAACCACAATGAGATACCACTTGACACCGGTCAGAATGGCCATCATAAACAAACCAACAAACAACAAGTGTTGGAGAGGTTGTGGAGAAAAAGGGACCCTAGTTCACTGTTGGTGGGATTGCAGACTGGTATAACCACTATGGAAAGCTGTATGGAATTTTCTAAGAAAACTAAAAAATGGATCTGCCTTTTGACGCAGCAATTGCACTGCTAGGATTATTCCCCAAGAACCCTGAAACACCAATCCAAAAGAACCTATGCACCCCAATGTTCATAGCAGCACAATTTACAATAGCCAAGTTTTGGAAGCAACCTAGGTGCCCATCAGTAAATGAATGGATCAAAAAACTATGGTACATATACACAATGGAATTCTATGTGGCAGAAAGAAAGAAGGAGCTCCTACCCTATGCAACAGCGTGGATGGAACTGGAAAGCATTATGCTAAGTGCAATAAGCCAGGGAGTAAAAGACAAATACCAAATGATCTCTCCATTAACAGGAACCTAAGCAACAAAACAAACAAGCAAGCAAAATATAACCAAAGATATTGAAATAGAAAACGGGATGACAGTATTCAGAGGGGAGAGGGGAGGGAATTTCAGGGGAAAAAGGGAAGGGATTATAGGAACAAGTATAAAGGACACATGGACAAAAACTAAGGGGGGTGGAAATGGGAGGGAGGTGGGGAGCACTGGGGGGGTAGACTGGGACGGGAGTAAAAGACAGAAAAATGTACTTGAATAACAATTAAAATAAAATTTTAAAAAATCCTAAGTTGCCTGTTTGAACATTTCTGTCAGGTGAAGCAGCAAGTTACACAAGGGCACATCTGGTTCAGGAACAGAAACTGATCTGGTCACCTATTTTCAGCACCTTTTAAATGAAACCAAAATAGGAGCTTCCTCTGAGAAACCATATCAGACATATGGTTTTCTCTTTATATCATCCAAATGCTCCCTTTACTTCACAATATTTCTTCACCCTTTAAATAATTTTGAAAGACTACTGAGGATAGAGAGAGGGCAGAGAAGTATAATTGAAAATTAATTTTACTGACAAAATCGGCTTTTTCAGGTGCTATCAACTTAAAATAAATAGAACTCCTAGACTGCCTACACAGCCTCATTGCCTGTATGAATATTCTTCCTTTTTGCACCTTAAATCACAGGGTTCATGGTTCTGCTTTCTTGGAGACACATCAAATTTCAATCCAACTCCATAAAAACCCAACTAAATAAAATCTAGTGCAGGTCGATCATGATACTGATGTGGAAAGACTAAGAAAGCTGTTTTATTTAATATTATTATTTCTTAAATCTTTCAAATAATGTGGAGTTTCTCTGAGTCACATAATTTAACAATAAAAAGGAAACAAGATTGTGAAATCTACCATCTTCTCACTCTCTCTCTGATCTACAGCTTGAAACCTCTTTTCAATCTCTTCCCTTCAATTAATGAAATAGTTTCCCACCCCACTCGAATCCTGTCTGCACACACTGTTGCCATGGTTACCTGGTTACCTGTTTTCAAAGAACATGTGTAGCGGTAATTCGGCAATCTAAACGTCTCAGTGTGTTGCACTTAGGACCAGTAATGAGACCATTATGAAACCACTTGTAGTGAAAATACCACTGAAGTTACAGTCTGAGATTAAAACTTTAATTTGTACTCATTTAAAGAGGTAAGGTTGATCTCTGCAGCTAAACAGCAAGTCACTGACATAAAATGCCATCCATCTGAGACAAGGTATCAGGGCTGCCTCTCCTTGAGAGAACAGACAGAATGACCCACCAACCCAATGAATAGTTACCAGCAAAGGGCCAATAATGAATCCATGTGAGGGTACAGAAAAAGAAAGAGACAGACTCAGGAACGTTGTCTTCATTTTATCTGAAGACACCATTTTGATCTTAACTTGGGACTTCTCATATGGGTCCCTAAAAATGTTCTTTGGGGGAAAACACACTTCCCTCTGAACATTAGTTTTTTTGCTGTCAAAAATTTTCAGTGTCTCTCTGAACCAGGGGTGTTAACCTCAAGCCCATTGTAGATAGTTAGGAGATGATTTGCAACTAATTCAAATTAATGGTGATTTAAAAGCCCCAAGTTTGCCAATATTGCAATTTAAAGAAAATGAATTAGAACAAATGAAACATTAACCCTATAGTGTCATTTAGTCTTACAACCCCATAAGCTATTTTGAGTGGGAGAGAAAAGGGTTATTTATAGCAAGAGTGCTGGGAAATTCAATTAACTGTGAGTATCAAGGCTAAAAGTACTGCTTATTGCCACGTGCTTGACCTTATGTCTTAATTGCTTTTTGAAAATGCATTTTTCTGTGAATTAGTGGAAGGCTTTTTATTAAATAAACCTGAACTCTTGGAAAGAGGAGCAAGAAACACACTGAATTTCTCCATTGGCATCCCTAAGCAATATACATTTTTAGAATGAATTAAAAATCAAAACAAAAAAATGAAATTCAACTCCATCAGAATTTCTGGATTTCAACTCTCCACCACACACACACACACACACAACATACAGTAACAACAAGAGAAGTCACCCTGGATTGGTCAAAGATGTAAAGATTTAAAAATTCAAATTATGAAAACACTAGATAAAATTATGGACTCATTGTTTGTTACCTAATAATAAAGAAGAATGGTGTTTTAGAATTCCATGAGGGAGGACATATCTATAAATATTCATAAGTTTAATATTTTAAATGTATGTACTGATAGTACTTGTAATCAACAGGGCAAAGCAGGAGGGAGAAACAAGAATTCTCATGTATCATTGGTGGGAGTAAGAGTTGCCACATCCTTTCTGAAGGACAATTTGGTAATATAAATGAAAATGTATGTTTTCATTCTATCCAGACATTTTATTCATAGGCACTTACCCAAAGAATTAGTTGCAGAAGGAGGACCCCCAAAAAAGGAGAGGGATAAAAGGCATATCTCAACATCATTTATTGTAATATACATGAAACTGCAGACATTTTCAACTGCCTCTGTCCTTCAACTTGACTTGTTTCTGGTGATAAAGAAACCATTTGGTTTGTATGGGGAATATTTGAAAAAATTGTTCACCAAATGGTTAACATTCTGTATATTTCTTTTAATAATTGTCCTATGTTTATGACAAGTACATATTAGTATTCCAATCAGGGGTTACAATAAAGCTGTTGTGGGATGAATTGTGTTCTCCAAAAGATACTTTGAAGTCCTAACACACAGTATTTCAGAAGGAAACCTTATCTGGAAATAGGATCTTTGCAGATATAATCATGTTAACATGAGGTCATACTGAATCAGTGGCCCCAAACCCAATATAGCTGGTGTCTTTGTAAGAAGAGGGGAGACACGCAGGCAAAGACTGAGGATGCACTGACAAGCCAAGGAAGATTGAGGATTTTCAGACACACCAGAAATTAGAAGAGTCAAAGAAAGATCCTCCCTCACAGGTTCAGAGGGAGGAGAGCCCTACAGACACCCTAGTTACAGACACCTGGCCACCAGACCACACATTTCTGTTGCTTTAAGCCACCTAGTTTGTGGTACTTGCCTAACGGCCCTGGGAAACCAATAAAAAGCTGCTCTAACTTTGAGGGACAATGCCACACACTCTGTGAATGCAGTGAAAAGATTCATCATTCTACCATGCCGCACGTGGAACAGCAAACCTAACATACTGATCTAGAATTGAATTTATTTATGGTACTTTGGAAAATTAAGTGAAATCATCCTACTTCTTATACGTACACAGATGACACAAATGCTGAAGCAGTTCTGAACACCTCCTTCCAACCCACAGATAACAGAAACATCATTTTCCAAGGGCCCCAAAAAGCTCCTTCTTCTGTGAACCATCATAAATACCCCGACTTAGCTGGAAATCTATCTCATTGATGGACTACTTTAAAGAACTACAAGCCTGCTTATTATAATACTCATTTTTTATTCAACCATTTTAAATATGACTCTAACAATGAGCTGAAAGGAAAACTAGGTCCCAAGTGTTTTGGCATCTTTTCAGTGTGGAAGGTCAACCACAAAGCAGTGAGCCAGAATGCATTGTGAACAGACATATGGCATTTGTTTGCAAGAGGAGAGATGGGCAGAGGAGTGGCCTGTTTTCCAGCTGCCTTCTAAAGTCAGCCTGGATGTCTGTAAAATCTCACTGCATCTTACAAACCCTCTTGAGATCTTTTTTTTTTCCTAAATGGTCTTGGATAATCTTAAGCACCAAGAAGTCACAATCCAGGAGAACCATGCTTTCTGAATTGTGCTGGGCCTCTGGCAAGGTTAAATTGAGGATCTAATTGCATTAGGATTTGGCAAATGAATCAGTTCAGGACAAAAGTCTGAACCCAAAGGTCAGGGAATCAATGGACAAGGCATATATATGTCTATAGTAGGGCCACAGCTTATGGAAAACATAGCACTGGGCTGACGTCACTTCTAGTCCTTCTAGAGCAACCACACCCTAATGCTGGTTTGATAAAATTGTACCTATTTGGATGCTCCTATGATAGAGAATTCAGCTGGGTACAGCTAATTCTACATGCATAGAGAGTATGTGTATGTTACCCAGTGTGATTTGGAAGATAATCAAAGACTAAGTATCAGTCAAGAACTTGGGAAGTTGCAAATTATAACAATGCAACTCCAACAAGCTTATGTCAAAAAATGAAAAAAATTTTGCTGAGAAATCCAAGGATGGTGGTGGCATCCTGTCTCTAAGGAGTCATCATCAAATGTGTCTGTCATTGTGCTCCTTTTTAGCCCTGGTTCTCCTTGGATGGAGGCCTTATTTACCCTTCTGCTAATGGGTTTCTCCCACGTGGCCAGACCAAGTGGGATTTAGCTCCAGCCTCATGTTCCCATGGCTCATAATCCAAGATATAAAAGAAGAAAAAACTTCTCCTTTCTCAGTGTCCACAGAGAAATTATTCCAGAAAGCTCTCTGATTGTCGAGTGCACATTAGGTGCCCTTGCCTGAATCAATTATCTTGGCTCGGTCATTGGGGTACCCTGATTAATCAGGCCTAGAGCTGCAGTCTGGAAGGCAAGGCACTGGGATCAGCAACCCCACTGAGACAACATGGGGTGTAAAGTTGTCCTCAAAGGAGTGAGGGCACTGTTATCTAGAGGAGAAAAGTAATGTGAGAAAGACAACCAGCAAATGCCTATTAGAATACCCACACATTCCCCCAACACTATCCCTTCTCCCCTCATCCTAGGTTTCCATGACACTTGAAATCTATGCTTTACATTTGTAGGTTATAACTGTCCATTATTATATAAAAGAAAGATAGATGACTGATAAATAGATGGCAAATAGATCAACCACGCAGAGCTGACAAATGAAATGACAAACCTATGTCTGTAGACAAGTAAATAAAAATTGATGGCAAAATAAAACTTTCATATGAACTGAGCTTTACATTAAGAAAGAGTTAGATACATAATGTTGGGAAAGTGTGAAAGGTAGCTTGTTTTTTAAAGCAAGCTATAAATAAACATAAAGCTATATTGAAAAAATATATCAAAAAGTGACTCATGTGGTTGGGGATAAAATATACAAGTTGAATATTCAAGTTGCAGTCTTGCACGTTCAAGCATAAATTCTAGATCAGCCCCTCAAAGAAGTAAACTCTGGGAACTCTGGGAAGACCAGTTCACTTCCTAAATAGATAGTCAAAGGTCAGACTTTATCTTTCAAATGTGATCTAGGCAACCAAACTTTATCAGAAAAATGACTTCATCTGTGAAGAATTATAAACAACTTGCAAAAAATGTAAATGTGTAGCCAGTGTGGTGCTCAGAGACTGATTCAGAAAACTTCCCATTTTAGCCATGGTGAAAATTAATGCCTGGCCTTGGCTATGAGCTTCACCCTCCCTTCTAATTGTAGGACCTGGAACTTTGCTTACCTGAGCTCAGGGGCTCATATTTTGCCTCAGACTAAAGTTATGTCATAAAGGTGGAGTTTCCCAGGCCCTCTGGCAGAGTTGTGGTCTGTGGTATTTATTTTCCCATTTTCAGTGCCAAATTTTGAAGGAAAACTTCAGATGATAAAGCCTGTCCACACATTATAAATTGGGACTTATTTGGAACCACCTAGAACTTGCTGAACCCTCAGGTGTAACCAGCCCAGTCTGACCTATTTATGGAACAGGATAGATTCAGGAACCTATTCCATAAAAAAATTAAGTTCCTAAGTGAAAGTAGTTAATTTTCCATTATCCATATTCATATTAACTACTTAAAAGTCTGTCCAACCAGTGTTTGGTTTTCCAATTTTTGAAAAATTAGAACATAGAAAAAAGGAAAAGATCAACTAAATTCCCTACACCTGGACAACCCTTAGCATTTAGCTATATGTGATTTGAGGCTCTATTCCCAAGTAAATATGAAATGTAAATATATTTTTCTTTCATAGGAGACATTTTGTCCTATAACAAATGTTTTATGACCCAATTTTAAAAAACTAAATATATTATAAACTGTTTTTCCCTTTAAATTGACATCTCTCTGTCCTCACTGTAATCTGTTCCATAACTCTAACAGAATATATATGTATACAAAATGAAGATTTTACATTATGTCTTCATTTTTTATGACTGTATATAATTCTGTGATGACATCCTCAGGAACTTTTACATTTAGTTCCTTAGATTCAATTTCTGGAAGTACAGTTGCTGTCAAAGTGTGCACAGAATATTTGGGGTGTGGATTGTAGGAGAACATTCTTTGTGGCGTGGGCCCAGCCCCCAGTGGCAAACATTTACTGCAAAGTAACTCCTAAAATCCATGCTAAACCTTCCAAGGACCAGTGTAACCGGTTCAACCACTTTTGCCTTTTCATTTGCAAATATCCCTCTTCTGTGATGTGATTAGAGGCATTGGCTCCTTTGTTGTCTGTAAAAGGTAACCACCTAAAGCAACCTGTGCATAGTAAATGAGGACCATCATATAAAGTGCTGAGAAACCCAATAAAGGCCAGTCATGGCAAGAGCCAAGGCTTTTGCTCCCCTTGAGAGAAAAGCCATGCTGTCCCTTTTCCTCCACCAGACTTGGTAGTCTGTGTGAATGTCTCATTTCATCCATAATGACTCGGACACTGCGAGGCGATGTCCACATCAGTGGATTGTTAGGTTACTACTGTGAGGGTGTGTGAGGTTTTTGTTTTTATTTAAATATTTTATTTATTTATTTTTGGAGAGAGGGGAAGGGAAGGAGAAAGAGTGGGAGAGAAACATCAATGTGTGGTTGCCTCTCATGTGTCCCCAACCAGGGACCTGGCCTGCAACACAGGCATGTGCCCTGACTGGGAACGGAACTGGTGACCCTTTGCTTCACAGGCCCGTGCTCAATCCACTGAGCTACACCAGCCAGGGCAGGTGTGTGAGTTTTCATTACTGTACTTAGTATTTCTGACTATTGGCAGGGAGGTAATATCATCGCCATATATCATTCCTTTAAAGACACACATTTTTTTTCATATTTTAATATACCCGAAATCAGACTGCATTTAACATTGTGCTGTAATATAATTTGCAGCATTCTTTTCTTTCTTAATAGCCTGTGAAGGAACAGCATGCCCTATTAGTCAACGGCATCTTGGATTCAGTGAAATACAGTATTCAGTATAAGCAATTTTAAGACTGGCCCAGCTTTTCTTGCCACCCACCAAGCTTCTGGGACCAGTTGCCCTTGCTAACTACTTACAGTATGCTCCAAGTATGTAAATTCAGTTCAACTTTTATGCAATGTCTCTGTGCATATGGCTCAGGGAATACAAAGATGAACATGACAGTGCTGAGAAAAACTTAATTAGGGAGGTCACTGCATAAAAACCACATAATGAATTTTACCTTGAATCCTTTGTGGAACAAGGCAGGATATAAATAAAAACACTATTGTACAGAGGCCAAACAGACATGGGTTTCAGATAATTTCTCCCACATGGGTCCTTTGTTGGCACAGATAACCCTGATCTCTCCCAAGCTACCTGTATTGCCTTGGAGCCATTCTCCTCTTGAAAGGCTGCTTACTCTGTCTCACAGGGAGTCTCCTCTCATGCTCTTCACCCGGCCAGTTCCTGCTCACCTTCAAGACAGAGTGCAGAGGCCACATCTCTTGGGAAATTGCTCTGGCTCTGTCTCTCTCCCCCCTCCTTCTGTCATTATTGCTTCCACAGTACTTAGTACATTTAATACCACACGGTGCAGTGACCTATTTTCATGCCACGGGCAAGCAGGGTGGGGGGGAGGTGATATGGCCAGGCGTTCAAAACTCTGAGGTAAGACTGCCATGGCTCAGTCCCAGCTCTGTCACTGGCTACCTCTCTCTCCTTGGGCAAGTTCTAGACAATCACTCTCAAATCTGAATTTTTTTATCTGCCGATTGAAGTCAAGATTGACTTGTTCGAAGGGTTGTTTGGAGGACCAACTGTAATAAAATATATGAAGCACTTAGCACAGGTACTAGGTGTTGGAGAACAATGAATTTTTAAAAACACCAGCTTACTGGCTGGCTGTGTCCCCAGCTGACCAAGGTACTCAGGGAGGACTTAGGCAGTGTGCTCAATCTCTGCGATCCCAGGGACCTGGTGTGGAGTAAATTCTCAATGCAGGTGTGTTACAGTACTCATGAAGAAAAACCAAGCCCTCCTGCTTAGGGGCTAAAAGGAGTTAGACAATGGGCTTTTCTTTCTGGCTCAGAAAACACTTTGTTTTGTGAGCACCCTCCTATCTGTCTGCTATAGAGAGAGATTTGATTGTTTGGGACTAGTGATGTGAAAAGCAATCAAAAGGACTGTAATAATATCAATAGAGCCACCTTTTTGTTAGAAAGCATCCATAATAATAACTGTCTAGGGTTCAGGTTTGTTTTTTCTTTTTTCTTTATCCTGCTTACCAGAAGAACTAAGGTTGATAACAACTTAAGGTATGTCATGTATTAGCAACCCTTGCATACAATCATGAGTTTATTTTATTGGCTTCTGGTGGGCACTCTCCAGGGATGCGGTGGTAATTTGAGGATAAGCAGCATGAATGACCAGGACAATGAGTGTAGCAGTGGATGGACATTGTCTAAAATGATATTTTATCAAATGACTACACTGCTTATGTCGGGAAATCTTTGCTCTCTTGTGCTCTCAATTGCTTAAGATGATGGCAATAGAGTTTACTTCCTCTGCGACATTGTTTCTTGTTGGAATGCCAATGTATTTGACCATCATAAAAGGAATGGCTATAGCTCCCATTTATTGCATCCTCTGGTCAACCAGCTAGAGACATATCTTATCTTTTAACTTACCAAGCAATCCTATAAAATAGGTATATGCCCATTGTATCAACAAGGAAAATGAGGCTCAGGAGTGAAGTAACTTGCCCAAGTTTCTGGGAAAGATCGGTCCTGTGAATCAAGCCCAGCTCCGTCTGATCTGAGGTTGTGTAGGCCAGCCTCTGAAGTGAGATCTCAGATCAGTGTGTCTGTTAAGACTTGCTCACTTCTCCAGCCATGTTTTCTGCCACCCTCTTCCAAGCTTTACCCCAAAGATGTACCAAACTTCTTTTAGTTCCTCCAACACACCATCAGAACTCTTTCTTTCTCTTCTCCCTCCCCCTTTGCCTTCAATTTCTTTATCTGGTTCACACTTTCGGGTCTCAGATTTTGCTTCCTCAGGGAATTTGTTTGCCAATATCTCGACACCATCCCCAGATACTTTTGGGTGGCCCCACTCTGTGCTCCCAGAGCTAATTGGTCTTCCCCTGCAATAGTGTGGATCATATGGCATAGTTATGTCTTAGGTGATAGTGTGCATTCTTCATTAGTCCATAAGTAGCATATATACTGGGTATAAAACCATATGGTTTACTGTTGTGTCTTCAGTGCCTGGCATCAGGTAGAAGTTCAATACATAATAATAAATAAATTCATAAGTGAATCAACAGTAATGGATAGAATAGGAATGTACTGCCGTAGGAGAGTGCTGGCTTCCCTTTGACTTACCCACACTACAGGCAAGTCTTGCCTTCTTAATTCTGTATCCAAGCCAGTCCTGCAAATGAACCATCATCACCATTTAGCCACCTGGTTCACCTTAATAGCACCTTTGTTTCTTAAATGTTTGTTCTCTTCTCCAATTTCTCTTACAGCTTTGGGAAATAGGATGCAATTTTCAAAATTTTGGTTTAAAAATTTGAGCTACAGCTAGACCTACAAAAGATGTACATACATACATTATTTGAGGCCAAAGTCTCCCCTAGTGGCCCTCCACCTACAAAAACACATACTCTCCCCTTTTTGTGAAAGATTACTTTGTCTAACTCCTCATAAATTCTATTTGTCTCAATAAGCCACATGCTCCAAGTTTAATTGTGTTTCGTTTTGCTTCTATGTGAATGCTTGGAAATCTGCCTGAGGTGGAAATTTCAGAACTAAACAAAGTGATCATTAACATCATCACAAGTATGGTTGATAAGAGGGTTTTTTCTTTTGTTTTTCCTCGAGAATCAGAGACCAGAGCCAGAATGCTTATCTGACCGAGAATGAAAAAAACAACACTCCCGAGTAATCATAAAACAGCCTTTGATTTTTAAAAGAAATAATTAAGGTTAGTTTTGACCTGCTCACTAATCAGAGGATCAAGTTCCCTGAACACAGACATTGTGCTATTTTATTTAACCAAAGAGCAACTTGGGCATTTATCCAGAGTGTTCCTCAAGGATCTAATATGTTAATTGAAAAAAGAATTCCAAGGAAATAACTCCACAAGCAAACAATTCATCCAATTGGAAACATATGGGATTAGTTTCTAATCCCTTTTCTTTGAAATCTCAGCTGCTGAAGCAAAAAATAACATTTTTTTAAAATCAGAATTTTCAAAGAACAGAGTTAGTTACAATTCCAAGGTAGAATACCACCAGGTGTAATTATAACAGCATACAATCAAACTTCCACAGGGACATTTAGGGTGTGTAATGCTGGAAGAGGAACAGGCACACTGTATCCTAAACTGTCCTTCCAGATTCCCAAAGTGGCTCTCACCTCCACAGCTGTAACCTCTTTGATGCATGTAGCTTTCTCTACCTCCTCTCCTACTCCAGGCATTTCCCTTTTCCCCCTCTCAATGTGCTTCAGCCTGAGTTACCTCTTGGCGTGCATTAGGCATTAGTTTTTCTATTCCACTCTTCCGTCATCTTGTTTATATCACTCACAAATGTGATGTGCATAAAGAAACCCTCAGCTGGGAGGAAAGGATTGAGCCAACTGTACCACTAGACCCTTCCATCTTTTCAAGGCATCTATTGTCCAAAGATTAAATATATTAGGTAATTCAATCAATCCCTTAAAACCAGAAGAGAAAGCCGAAGGGCAGATTGATACTTTGATAAGCTCTAGAACACAAAAAGATTTGAGTTTGAGAATCCCCATTACCTGGAGATGGTTGTGGTGTGGTGTGAACAGTTACTGAGTGAGTGGATTGAGCCAGTCTAAACAGTTGACTACAAATGTGCTAAGGAAGGTCCAAACAGTTTGGGCCTCTCCTGCTCCCCAGGGAAGAAAGAGGGAAACATCCCAGGTTGTTGCTAATAACCAGACCTAGCTAAGCTGCTGGAGGTTGAAGGAAATAATTTAAATTAATATATTTATGTCCTCTTTAAAAAACAAAAATCATACACAGTGCAAACACATACATCCAGAGGTACCCACATACGTGTTCACACACAATTCCTTTGTAAATTATGGTCTACATTAAAAATTTGCAGAAGTAACTTCTTTACTAATCAGTCATTAAGGTAATTAAGGCATGTGCATCTCATCTATGGTCCACTAATGATCCATGGAAGATCAAGCTAAGCTGGGGGCTAATGAAAACCTATAGAGAATCCTCAAATTTCACTTTAGACAATTTCTGTCCTTTTTACACCCCCTTCCCCCAACAGGCTTCCTCCATACCTGCCAATTGGGAGCTAAAAGTGGCCTGAATTTTGCTTCTTCTGCTTCTTGCATACCCCTACTAGAGTTGCTAAGAAAAATGAAATGTCTCAAAAGCCAAGAATTTGAGAAAGAAGGAAGATGACATCTACGTAAATCCCTGTAAGCAAACAACCCCTGAATGTTTGAGTGGTTCCCCAGGGTACCTTTGACTGGGCTTAGGTCAGTCAAGAAAATGCTGCCTGTATAAAAAGGAGAGATTATTGAGTCAGGGGTACTGTTACTGGACATTTCCAAGGAGGCCTGGTATGAGCAAGCTCTTGTTAAGAAATTTTGTCTTGAGACTGCAGGGAGAGTCTATGACCATACCACCCTGAACAGGCCCGATCTCCTCTGATCTTGGAAGCTAAGCAGGGTCGGGCCTGGTTAGTACTTGGATGGGAGACTGCAGATTAGGTCAGCCATCCTCTTGCTTCCCTTTCTCCTTGTGTAGTGGAAGAATAACAAACATGGTGGTTCTGCATTCAGGAACATTAAGAAGGGAAACAGGAGCATGCACACACAAAATAAATTTGTCACATTGTCATTTGCCAATGTATTATTGTAGGGGGCTCTTGTTTGAGTTACAGAGACATCACTTTCTCCTTTCAATGGTAGTCATCAAGAAAAGCACTAAAAAACTACCTCAGGCACAATAGGGGATATTTTCAGGCTATTTTGGCAAGGCCAAATGAACGCCAATGAGATTTATATTCACCAGGCATGTGGGGAGGGTTTTTTTGTGTTAAAAAGGATTTAATTATGCTATGGTGAGTAATTGGGCTTTCACGTGTTAAAAGTATTAGCATGTGGTGTTTGCAGAGCATTTTTGTCGGATGTTTAGTTATAGCCAAGAAACAGGATTCTGCCCTCCATGAAAAGGGAGGTAGATAAAAGATACACAAAAGAGAATTTTTACACTACATGTCAACCGAGAGAAATAAGCATGAGCTATGACAAGAATGAGAGCGTTGGGTCAGCACAATCCGCAGTGTCAGTCACCTTTTCCTCCGCATTTTCAGTTCATAACCTTTCGTCCTCCGAGTTGATCATTCTTCTCTCTCTTAACCTCAGTGCCATCCCTTTTTTGTGGGTAGCAGAGCCAAAGATCACTACCCCAACCTGGAAAGCCTATTCAAAACAAGCTGGTTGATCCCCCCTGAATCCTGTGACTCCAATAATTGCATCTCCCTTCTTCTCCAGACCATGGGGTCATTGCTGGAATCCCACTAGAATCATTCTCCTCTCCCCCTAAAGAGGACTGGACATTGAGGGATTGTCCACAAAACGAAGGCCCACAGGTGTTGGTGTTATTTAAAGCAGTGTAGATGCTATTTCTCTCCCATATTCCTCATGATCAGTCACACAACCAAGCCAAGCTCATTTCAGCCTTTTCACCTCTATCTTTGTTCTTCTCTTTCCTGTGGTGCTGTTTTTCCAGAAAGATCTTTGCTTCACTTGCTTCTCACTGTTCAGCTCTTGTTGCAACTGTCCCCCTCCTCTGAAAAGTTTTCTGGACTCTCCAGTCTAAAGCCACCCTGCATTCCCCACTCTCTGTCACATAACCCTTATTTTTTTTACCTTAGTATCACTATCAGATTAGTTTGTGTAGTTCCAGCCTGTCTTCTGCCTATAGAACAGAAGCTCCATGAGGCCAGGGCTTCTACTTCTCCATCTCCAGTGTCTAGGATAATACCTGGCAGGCCATAGACATTCAAATAGTGTTAATTTAAAAAACTGTGGGAGCGCTTGTCATGTACTGCACACTAGTTATTTATTTAATCCTAATAAGCTCTGATTTAGATAATTTGACAGATAAAAGAGCAAAGGCTTAGAGACAAGAAGTAACTTTTATTTGGCAAAGCCAAGATAGAAATCCACATAGTCTCTCTCCAGAACTCACACTTACACTCATTTTACTTGTACATTGTAATATAGAAACTTTTTTGGAAGTCAGAGATTTGTGTCCACAAAAGTTAAGTCTTCTGGTTTCCAGTAAGGAGCTTGGAAGTTGCCACTCCATCCTGACAATATGTAAAAAGTGGTACAGACTAAAAATTAGCAACTCTTCTTGGACCTGTAAGAAAGGGGAGGACATAGGGCTAACTGCTGCCCCCGAGACTGGAGAGACAGGCAGGCCTCACTAGTGCAGGCTCAAAAGTGGAAACTTCTGTGGGAACCAGAGCCGGGGAGGCTCCTCCGAACTGTAGCCAATAAGTTGCTGTAGGCTTAGTGTGGATAGCTCTGAAAGTTAAAAATCCCAAGGAGAGCCTGTCATGGGGACCAGGTAGCATGATCTTGTGAGATTTACCTTCAGAAGCCCAACTAGATTCTCATAGTAAATCTTGGAGAAAAACCCCATGTGCTTCCAGCAGGAACAGGGGAGAGGGAACCAATTTGAAAATACACAGGGTCCAGCAGAAGTAAGGCTTGCTGGAGTGTGGTTTGCAGGGTAATAATATGGGTGTGATAATTTATAGTTTTAATTTGAACATTTCACCTAAAATGTCATATAATGTACTTGAGTATGATATTGTTATGTTACAGAATTACATGCTTATGATTTTGTAATAAAAGAGTTTGTAATAAAAAAGGGGTGTTATTTGTGCTAGACCCTGTATAACAGAGCATGCTGTTCTCAACAAAGCCTGTTTCTAAACTAGTTAACCAGAGCCTAACTGACCTGCAGGAAGGGAAATACTCAACTACAGTCAGCTCTAGAGATCCTATCCTGCCTTAGGTGGGGGGAAAAACAACTAAGGATCACTTTTAAAGCTCATAACCCAGGGTCACATGTTCTAAAGCAGGTAAAAGACTGAGACTTGATTGTAGGACTGTAGAACACTTCTCCTCCCTCTGCGTTTTACTAGCATTTTTAAAGGCCTGTTTATAGCAGCTCCTTTTACCCAGCACATCATGCCCAGTTACCAAGAAAAAATTTGAGGCATAGTAAAAGGCAAAAACAATAGACAATTTGAACAGACAGAGCTAGCATCAGAACCAGATATGGCAGGGATGTTAAAATTATCGGACTGGGAATTTAAAGCCATGACTAATAGGACAACAGTGCTAATGGGTAAAGCATGGAAGAACAAATGGGCAGTATAAGTAGAGGGATGGAAATCCTAAGGAAGAACCAAAAAGAAAGGCTGGAGACTAAAAAATAAAAAATTAAAACACTGTCACAGAAATGAAAGATGCTTTTCACGGGCTTACTAGGAGACTGGACACAGCTGGTAAAGATCTCTGAACTAAAGGATATGTCCATAGAACCCTTGAAAACTGAAAATCAAAGAAAGCTGAAACTGAAAGAACAGAACAGAATATCCAAGGATTGTAAAACAGCCACCAAAGATGCAACATATGCATTATGGGAATACTGGATGGAGAGGGCAGAAAGGAAGGAGCAGGAGAAGTACCTGAAACAGTAATGACTGATAATTTTCTCAAATTAATGGCAGACACTAAACCAGGAAACCTAGACAACCCCAACCAGGATAAATGCAAAGACAGTAAAACTAAAAGAAAAACCACTGTACCTTGGCATGGCATTTTCAAACTGTAGAAACTCAAAGACAATCCTGAAAGTCAAAGAAAAATAAAGTTAAGCTCATTTCTTTCCTGCAGGACCTCTAAGGCCTTTAATATGCTAATGTACCCTAGGACTGGCCAAGATGAGAGTATAATACCCTAACCCTTTTTATTTAAAACCACTGACTGCATTTTTTCACGGAGAATATCTTGACATTTCTTTGAAAGGTGCTGCCCCGAAGTTTCTCTTGGAACTGTTCTCACATTCAGCCCATGTCTGTAAAAGTGCCTATATGTATCAGAACCATAGATCCACCACTGAGTCATTTCTCTAACAAATGTGTTTTTTAAAATGTTTTATTATGCAACAGGCACTCTTCTGGAAACCCTAAAAGTGTCAGCAAGCAAAACAAAAATCCCTGCTCTTTTTTGAGTTAGATTCTAGAGAAGAAGACAGATTATAAACAATAAGGTCAACAAATAAGTAAACTGTATTATATAGTAGAAGGCGATTCAATGAAAATAAAAGAGAATGTGAAGATGGGTCAGAGGGATGTGGAAGAAGGGCAAGATGGAACGGCAGTGAGGGGAGGGAGATAAAAAGATAAGTGGTCAGAGTGGGCTTTATTGAGAAGGTAGCATTTGAGCAAAACCATGGAAGTAAGAGAATCAGTCACATAGATATCTGACAGAAGAGCATTTCAGAAAGAAGGAATTTCCAATGCTAAGGCTCCAAAAATCTGGCATAGTGTATGTAAGAATCTCAAGGAGATCAGCATTCCAGAAAAGAATAAGAGCCATCTTTCACTGGCATCGTGAAAGATGAGTTCAATGAATTAAAGGGTGGCAGGATGTACCATGTAAGGTATCATAAGTCATCGAAAAGCCTATGGCTTTAATCCTAAGTGAAATGGGAGGCCACTGGCATGTTTTGAGTGACACAATCAGGCTTACTTTTGCAAAGGATTCTTCTGGCTACTATGTTGAGTATAGAACACCAGGGCTCAAGGATCACTGTGGATGCTATGTTGAGTATCAAATATAAAAGAGCAGAGGTGGAAGTAATGAAATCAGTTATGATGATCCTGTGAGGGATGTCGTGGCCCAGACCAGGCAGGTCACAATGACAGTGGTAAGAAGGTGTGCAGTTCTCATTTATGTTGAAGATGGAGCCAACAAGATGTCTTGATAGTGTAGGCAAATGAGAAGAATCCAGGATGACTCCAAGTTTTTTGGTCTGAGCATCTGAGAGAATGAATTGAATATCAATCAAGATGGAGAAACCTTCAGAGGGTTGGAAGAGATTCCACGTGGAAAATCAGAAATTCACTTTGAGATGGTGATTTAGAGATGTCCTCAAGACTTCACCAAGAAGAGGTAATATGTAGAGAGTTGGAGTTTGGGGGATAAATTTAGTCTAAAAATGCAAATTTGAGAAAGGCCAATAAGTGGATGGGATTTTCAGTCACAATAATGGATGAAATCACTATGGGAGTGAGTGCAGAAGACCAGAAAACAAAAACAAAACAAACAAAAATGAAGCAAAGGAGTGGAGCCTGAGGCCCAAGTAAGAAAGGACCCATTCCCCAAGAAGCCAAATCCAAAGCCTTGGCTGGTGGGTGGAAGCAGAGCTAGTGGTGTAGAGAAGTATAAACTTCAGCTCTGGGGACTTGCAGGTGTGGCTAAGAGCACTCAGTTCCTGGACCACAGAATCTGCATGGAGGTCTGACTAAGGATTCTGGGGCCATGCCTGTGCTTAGTGGAAAAGAAAGTCACAATAGATTAGTGAGGTCTGATACTATTGTGGAGCACTGAGGGAAAGCATGCAGGGCAGCTTCACATATTTTTTATTCTTTTCCTAGGACAGCAGTTTTCATTTTCAACCAGTGTGCCACAAGAATTTTTAGTCAGGGGCACTAACCTCTTTTTCCTTCGGTTGTCAAGTTCTTAAAAATGACAACACAACAGTAGCTATCCAGTGTGAATGAATCAAAATTATATCTATTCTTGTCAGCTTGACAAAAAAATATTTTTGGTGTGCCACAGATATTTAGTAATTACTTTATGTGTGCCATGAGATGAAAAAGGTTGAAAATCGCTTCACCAGAGGGAAGACTAAACTACTAAGAATAGACAGATTGTGGTGTTTGGAGAGTTCAGTTATGTTTTCAATGTGTTGCAAGTCAATTTGTGTGATTTATAGCAATAGCAGTATATAATATGTTGCTGAAATTATTTTATGTGTGTAGAAGAGATTTTATTGCTCTTGAGCCTTTAGCCTGTGTTGGACTTAAATGTGTAAAGGAGGATCCGTGAAGAAAAAAGTAAGATTAGTTAATAGGAAGAGTCAAAACCTAAGGCATAGTGGGACTTTTAGCTATGGCTCTGTGAGGGATTGGCGAATCCTCTCCCCAATGTACAACCATGATGCTAGAAAGATTGACAGATACCACTGTTCAGTGCTTCAAAAATCAACCAAAGGCATATAACACTCTGAGAAGTGTTAATGCCTTAAGAACCACTGACCTTCATGAAGGAAGACTGAGAATCCAGAGTTCTGGCTTTTTCCCATCTACCTCACCCCAGCCAAGGTAAGGAAAACCCTGATGACATCAGCAGCCTCTCTGCCAACATTGAAGAGACTTGTCCAGTTTGGAGAGGTGGGCCACACAGATACTCAGCAAAGGGTGAGCAGGGAGACCCATGGGCTCCATCAGCCTAGGCTGTGTTGTTGTGCTCAGTAAACTCTTTCACTCTTTCATTAAACCTCCACCAGAGATCCAGTGCCTTCTGGTTAAATCTCTTCTTGTTGTCTTCTTTCCCATCCTTGTATTGGGTTGGGCAAAAACTTTGTTTTTTTTTCTATAAGATGGCTCTCATAGTGCTTCATTGTCTTTAACTGCATTTGAAACAATTTTGTTAGATTGTATTGTGACAGCTGTCACACCTGCATGCATTTAAAAAAAGTTAAAATTGGTGAATTTTTGTGTAGCCATTTTAATTTTGAAGATGGACGGAAATACGCAGCATTGTTGGCTTAGTATGCTTTATTATTTCAAGAAAGGTGAAAATGCAACTGAAACACACAAAAAAGATTTGTGCAGTGTATGGAGAAGGTGCTATGACTGATCAAATGTGTCAAAAGTGGTTTGTGAAGTTTCGTGCTGGAGATTTCTGACTGGACAATGCACCATGGTCAGTAGACCAGTTGAAGTTGATAATAATCAAATTGAGACATTAACTGAGAACAATAGATGTTCTACCACGTGGGAGATAGCTGACATACACAAAATATCCAAATCAATAAAGTTATTGGTGAAAATGAAAAATGTGCCTTTTATTTTATGGAAAAAATGATACAGACTTGTTGGCCAACCCAACATTAAAATCTCCAGCATTTGGGAAGGACTCCTCCTTCACAACTAGAAGTCCAAGAAATTGGATTTAAGTTGTATCAGTGTGAGGCAGCTGTGATTACACTTGGCCACAGGTTGTTTTGCATTAAAACCTGAAATTTCCTTATTTGTGCTCACATTATGGTTCTCAAGGGCAGTGGTCCTTGCAAGCAAAGGCAGCATGGGGGGCTCAGAGCATCCTTCTCTAATACATAGCTAATATGTATTAATTTATTTCAAATGTGTTTAATATACATGAAACCCAAGAAGGGTCAATGTGGAACTGTGCTGGAATGAGCAGACATGCTTGTTAGAGTAGCTGTTACTTCTTGGTCCAGTTGTGCATTGTTTTCATCATTCTTCATAATAGGTTTTATGATGGTCATAGAGAATTGATGGAGACATAGTTTCCTAGTGTCAAACACACTTGATGGCACTCTGTGATATCATGGCCTAAACCAGACAGGCCAGTTCTCCTCAGGTTTTGACAGGTACATTTTTCCTGCTCCGAGTTTGTGATAAGCTGTCAGCTGACCTCAGCTGTGGTCCTCAAACCACTGTCTTACTATTTGGGAAAAAAGTGAACATGACAATGAACATGAAATAAAGTTGTCACCCATGTTTATTATATGTCTTTTAGTTTTAGATCAGAGAAAATCTGGGACAGAGAATTCAGAAATATTCCAGTCTTTGAAGCAAGGCTTGTCATAGTGGCTCAGTTACATCATCAAAACTTTTCTGCATTTTTCTTCTTGCTGTCCTGTGGTATCTTGCTTAATCCTAAAGTAGATGCCATTGTAGTTCCAGAATGATTCCCACACCTTCTGGATCTTTTTTCCTCTGCACAAATGTCCAGCTAGGAAAGAGAATGTCCTTCCTCTCTGAGCCAGGAAGCATTTTTCCCAGAACCCCAGCAAATATCTCCTTGTGTCTCACTTGTGTTCTGAACCGGGTCTTGAGACTTGCACTAGTCACTGTGGCAAGGCCATTGGGATGTGCTAATTGGCTTAAACTAACCAGAGTTCTATTCTCAAACTGAAAGTAGAGACTGCTTCCTCCAAGCATGTGGGCCACATGCTAGAAGTTCTGTTCCTGATTGGAAAGAGAATACTACGGGCTAAGGGGGTTACACCAGCAAAAGCCCACTACCCCCACCAATGGGAAGCACTGACTATTGTGAAGTCAGTAACTATCAGGCCCTGAGTTCCCTCCCCCCACCTCCGACATGACTGTAGAGCCCAGGATGTTGAAGAGAGCTGAGAAGAGGTGCCAACAACAATAGTCTGCCTCCTACCATCTAGCTTGCAGTCCACCATGTGAATAACACCAACACAAATCAATGAAAAGCCACTGAAGGTGCCCAGTTGTGAATATCATCCTGACACTGAACTAGGAGGTAGAGTCCTGGAGAGGCATTTATTTTCTCATGTACGAAAGGTAAGGGAGAGTTTTTATTGACATTTTTTATACCCAGTATTGATAATAACCCATAACATCATGCACACCTGGGAAAAACACAGAGAAAAACAGAAACTGCAAAGATTTGACCTTAACTACCAAGGCAATGCAGGAATGAATTGCTGTTAAGATATTCCTTTATTCCACTGACATTTATCACTGTCTACTATGTACTTGTCCCTGACCTGGGAACTGCATGTGAGAGGCATAGCTCAACATAGTGTTTCAGAGCACAGGCTTTGGAGTTTTTCAGACCTAAAAATGAATTCCATCTCTATCACTCAGCCTCTTCAAGTCTCATTTGCCCCATGTTTGTAAAGGAGGATGTACCTACTTTAAACAGCTGTTCTGAATATCAAGTGACAAACGTGAAATAAACTGAAGCACTCATCCAAGTGATTGGCATATTTCTGTTCACAAGAAATGGTAAATATCTTAATTACAATTATTATTATTATCAGTTGTTATTGTTGTCATTGTTGCACTTGAAAGCCTAGTGAGCATAGTTTGTTACTTAGATGTCTGTCTAGAAGAGAAGATGTGAAATGTATACAGGTAATGAATGTTGGAAACGCTGTAGGAAGATGAAATTCTTCTCTGTGTTGGATGCTGAGAAGCCTCAGTGGTAGGCATGCAGAAGCTAGTGGGATTGTGTTTAAGCTAGGGGTGATATTTTTGGGTCTTTCCTCTGATGTTTTTTAAAGAAACAAAATCTTAAATGTCAGCACAAAGCCTGCAAGAGAAAGCTGCATGACTAACATTGACACATGCTAAGAGTGCATTGTGTCCAGAGAGAGAGTGGCTGGATGCCTTCACTGCTCTGTCTCACCTTAGAGGGAAGATGAGGTTGCTGAGGTTTGTCCATGTGGCCAAAGGGGTAGCAGCTTGATTCATAGCTTCACTGGGACTATTAAATTATAGTCCCAAAGGCATTTGATAATCTGTTTAACTGAGCAAGCTCATTTTTCTTGTTTGCTGACTACTTAGCAGATGGATTTGTGATTTTGGTAATTACTACATAAACATTAATAAGACATGATATCTTTTATTAATTAGTACTTCGTGTGGTTTGTTTTTCAAAGTAGCAAAATCTAGATGACTTAATGAGTCATAAGTATGAGTTTTGCAAAATTAACATTTGGAGGTTATTCATTCTAGAATGGCTTTCTTTTCCCCATTTTTTACTCAAGAACAAAGACCAGAGCCATTGTCTTATACTCTATACCCTAGAAAGGGCTCATTTGTTCAGCTCAGTCAGAAACTGTTTCATTTATTGAAGTGCTCGTTTATACATTTTCAGTTTACTTCTTTCCAAAGAGGTTTTGGTGTTCACAGGATAAAATACTTCCAGAGACTCTAAGTTTGTCTGAAGATAAATTTTCTAATAGAATTAAATGAGATTTGGACTGCTTTTCAGAGGTAGATGGGTACCACTGATGTACCCACTCCCCCACCACACACACAGAGCATAATAGTACACCCAGTGTGCAAATGGCTGGGGGCAGATTGGTAGAAGTTCATCCTGCTCTCTGTCTCTCTCCCCTGTGGCCAGCCCCTTCCACCATACACACAGGCACCAGCAAGCTCTCATGAAAAGCCATTTTGTAGCAGGGACTGGTAGTCGTGTAGTGATGTAGCAAAGAACAGCATCTTTTCTGGGGTAACTCAGTCAGAAAGTACTTCTGAACAAAGCAATCAGGAGGTGTATTGTTACTGCCCTCTCTGAAGAATATATTTAATGACTCGTAGGAGGGTATGATTTCCTTTCATGATCCAGAAGCCTATGGTGCTTTGAACTGCTTGTGCATCCCATTGTTCACAGCTTCAACAAGCATTTCCTGAGCACCCACTGTGTACCTCACACCATATTAGTCTCAGTGAAGGCTTTATAGTGCCTGGCCCAGAAAGCCTGTGCCAAGAGGGGTTTACAGCCCATGTTGCTGGTTATTACAGAAGCAGGCATGACACCGTCTTACTTCTGCACAAAACTTAAGCCAGCAAATAGACTCAAAGGAAGAGACTGCTAATCTCTCCTTCCAAACACCTTTTCAAGAAATCAAATAAACCCTAATCATCACTATAATTTTCATTTATTAGGTGCTGATTACATGCCACACATTATGCTAAACATTCTACATACATCATCTCACTCTTCACAAAAATCTGTTGGTAATTATTTATATTTATAAGAGCATTATATAGGTGAAATTTATGACTAAGATTTAAAGTAACTTAGCAAAGATTCCATGGCTATTAAGTGGAGAACTGTGTCAGGAGCTGCCATTATATTAAAAGTAGACTAACTTAATTTTGGAAGCCAATATTTAATTCAATGGCTCTTTTCTTTTGTCTTATTATAAGCCACAATTTGGGACTGGCCTTTTCTCAAAGTTGGAATTCTGGCATAGTCCACAGATTAAACAAATTGAGCCTTCTACCTGACCATATAACAAGAATCTGGAGATATCAGGTGGCTGGACATGGGGACACCATTACAAACTGTGTCCAGTTGGAACAGGTGACTCTTTCAGTGACAGCTCATTAAAAGGGCATGTGAACACAGTTGGCTACGGTTCCAGTGAAGTAGCTGTGGGGCTGGGAGAGCGTGGGCATGGCCGAAGCACATCTCAGCTGGGTGGTCTATGGCTCTGGCTCTGTCTTTGTTGCCTGGGCAACCTCTCTCAGAATGCAAGAAATGCACTTTCTTCCTTTCCAAGTCAATTGCTGGGATCGACTGAAAGATGTAGCTGTAAGTTGTCAGTTAGCCACTACCACCTATAGCTGAGAGACAGAAGCAATGTTTTAGAAAACCACACTACTGTTGCCTAGTAAGATTCAAAACTAGCCAGCTTCTCTTGTGTAATTCTGAAATCAGATGGGAGAAAGAGCACCTCCCTGAACCCCAGCAGCATTTCCATTCCATTTTGTTCCCTAATAGTAATACTCTAAGTAATTGTCTTTATTTTTCCTGTGAGAGCTAGAGATGTTGGGATGGTCATATTGCAGAGAGACTGTGAACATGGGTAGGGCTATCAGTCTTGGGTTCAAAGCTTGGTTTCACCATTTGCTAAATGTATGTCTTTGGGCAAGTTATTTAACCCCTTTTAACCTGTTTCCTCATCTGTGAACTGGAAACGCTCATCTATAGATTTTGCATATGATGATTTCCATTCATTGATTCAGGAGCTACTCATGTGGCAGGCGTTCAGTAAGATGCTAGGAAACAACAGGGAATGAGAAGGTCTGGTGCCTGCCAGCCTTCACAGAGGCCAAATCAGGCAGGAAAGGTACATATCTCACTACAGGTCACTGCAGGTATGAAGTTACAAAAGAAGAGGTTGAATGAATCACAGGAAGCAAAAGATAGAATTTATCTGACCTAGTTTGGGTGGAATTGGAGACCAGCCTACCCCAGAAAAAGATATTAAAGATTTGAAGGAAAGTTCAAGTTAGCCAGGTGAAAAGTGGAAGTAATGTGGTCACAAGGGAACATATTTAAAGGCCCATAGAAGCGTAGGAAGAACCATGTGTGTTTGTGGGTAGATGAGACCAGGCCATTTAAGAGAGGTGCGGAGTGACACAATGTGAGGTTGAGAGAGATGCATAGGTTGATGGAATCTTGGAGGGTTTTGTGAACTCTTTTAAGACATTTGGACTTTATCCTAAAGGCAATGGGGAGTTTTTTAAGAATTTAAATGGAGTGATGTGCAGAGGAGTTGTGAGGATTAAATAAAATAACGTACACAAATTTAGCATAGTGTTATTACCAATTCACTGCTCAGTAAATGGTAGGTGCAATCATTATCATCACCTTCTTTCTTCTTTTCCTTTGACTTCTTAGTCTAAGTATTACCGACTTTAGTTAAAAGGCACAGATCCTGCCATAGACTACAGAAAGAGATTTAGGTAGTTTGTTATAAAGCAAACATTCATTCTGAAAGGCCAGTAAAAGCACCTTTGACAAAAGACAGAAGATGTGGGAAGCCCAGAGGCAAATTTTTCTTTATTTCTGCTCTCCTTCCCCTTTCTCTGCCTTGTTGCCTCCTTGGTGAATTCACATGCTTCTTAAGCAGTGAAGTCATCATTCTTCCTGGCAGTTCTGTCATTTTCATAATGGTTTCTTTGCCAGAGCCCAAATACAAAAATGCAGGTAGACTGGATGATGTTTTCCAAAAGCAGGTGGGGCAGGGGTGGCCTTCTAATGCACAGAGTTTGGGAGCACACATGTGAAAAACACAGGTAGGTGGCCAAATGACATGGGTTTGTATGTGTTTTAGATGAATAACCTCTGTTTTGACTGAGGGGAGTTGTTACATTGCTTGGTGCTTTACTGGTAAATAATTTGCCTTCTTGGGTAGCAAATATAGTGAGAGGGATCAGTCAAAGTGAGGAAAGAACTTAAGAGTTCTAAACTCATTAGACTGTTCCCTTTCCTTCTCCTCTGATCTTACGATGTCTGGGTTATGAACCAAGATTGAGCTAAAGGAATGGAGTGGCTGATGTTGGCAGTCACTGTAGCAGGGACAATATGGACTATGAGTTGAGAGACAGATGATTTGTTTGTAAACTTCCTTGTTCATAAAAGAGTGTGAAGAAGTCAAGTCAATTAGGTTCTGAAACCAACTCCGCCATTAATTGCCTGTCCTTGGGAATAACTTTGAACCTCTCTCTTACGTAAGGATTCTTATCTATAAAATCAATTTCTTAATTGCATGCAGAATAATTGATAGACACCAATGAACAGGACATTTTGGGGGGCAATGTAGTACTAGCAATGACCCCAAACGGAGGCACCTACATGCAGTTGGTGAGAAAAGCACGCACACGAATAATGACATCTAGGAGAGTATACAGCTCAAAGAATGCTAAGAACAAAAGGGAGTCTTGGGGCTTGTAGCTGTGGGGCTTATAATCCGACAAATCTGGCTTAAATTACTGGCTTTGTCATATCCCAGCTGCGTGCATTCACTCATTTATTCCATATATTTGGATGCCAGTCAAATGTCAAATATTAGATTTAGCTATGGGTGTATGAGAGCAACCACCACAGAGAAAGAAGAAAGGAAACAACTTGCTTTATTTCTCTGTGGCTCTCTGCCAAGTGAGCATACTCGTAGTCATTTGATTAAGTACATATATATAATGAGTCCACACTATACCCTCAGAGAGGTAGAACATTCTCTGAATGGTGAAAAAACTAGGTGACATCTGGTTAGAATTTCCTTTTGTATTATTCTGGGTTGGAAAGAGCTGGAATAACTCAAATACCTTTTGAAACTGTTAACTCTTTGCATCTTTGCAGATAATGTGGTGTTTGTAACAGATATTTGAGAACCAACTATGGGCCTGATGCTATAGAAACTATCTCAATGTGAAAAATCCTTGATTGCCTTTAAAGATGTTTTAGTAATGCACTGTCTTTAAGGAACTGTCAATGGGGAACCATAGCTGGCCCCAAAGTGAAAGTCATGTGTCTGAAAAGTTCAGTTTCTAAAAGCAGGACTTGACCATCATCCCTGGAAGGGTGAAAGGTATTCAGGGTACTGAAATGTAAATTTTCCTGAAAGAATTTGACTTTGATTACAAAAAAAAGGGATGAGGAGAGGAAGATGTAGTAAGAGTGTTGAGATGGAGGTCTCCTTTTTTTTTGTTTCCTGTTAATGATTTTTAAATATTCACAAAAAGATGACAAGCCCAAGAATTTGGGCAGAGGGGAAGAAGGCAAAAGCAGTTTCTTTTTGCTACAGTGGCTCAAAACATAGCTTAATATATGGACCAAAGAAAATGGCATCCTGGCAGGAAAAAAGGGAATTAATCCATGAGTTAGTCATTAAGTCAGCATAATGATTAGTGCATATTCCTTCTCTAAGTCTGAACCTGGAGGGACAGCTAAACTCAGGGTAAAGGAATAGTGGCTTCTTGACATAGCCTTACTGCCCACGGTGCTGAAATATCACGTAGTGGAAATTGGCATTAAAAATAGTAATAGGAAAGGAAGTATGCATAGTGTGTGGCGAGGGTTAGAGAGGATGAATTCCTTAGTTTGCTGTGATGGGAGGGGAGGTAATAAATGAATGAGAGAGAGCTAGGCGTGCAGAGCACTATGGGAAGAATGTTTTCGGGTGAGGGCTAAAAGGAGTGGTTTGGATTTTTTCTAAGCACAAAGAGAAGACAGTGGCCTATGCTAAGTAGAATGGCATGATTTGATTCACATTTGTAAAACATGCTTTTCTTTTTTAAAATATATTTTATTGATTATGCCGTTATGGTTGTCCCTTTTCCCCCCTTCATTCCCCTCCACACTGCACCCCCCCCACCCACACTCCCCCTCTTCAGTTCATGTCCATGTGTCATAAGTTCTTTTGCTTCTACATTTCCCATACCCCTCTTGCCCTTCCCCTGTCTATTTTCTATCTACCATCTATGCTATTTATTCTCTCTACCTTTTCCCCCTCTCTCCTCCTCCCACTCCC
>PVKM010016091.1:0-27215 GCA_004027735.1 Carollia perspicillata | reverse complement strand
GAAGAGCTCCAGCCCCTCCCAGTTTGGGTGAGCAGATTTGTGATTAGTTATCAGGCAGAAACCCACATGCAATTAACAGCTCTGACATCAGGGGACTAGCAAGTATAAAACACTCAGCTCTAAGAGAGCTTCAACAGAGAATCCCCTCAGGAGTTTAAGGTACCGGAGAGGAGCTCTGCGGGAAGTGGGTGGACTCCAGCCAAAACTCTATTAGGATGGGGATTTCAAATAATGAAAATTAACTTGCTGGAAAGCTGCTCCCAATTCTTCTTTCAGCCCCATGGTTAGAAGTAATTAATGGTGGTGACCTGCTAATGAATGCTTTTGATAAATGATAGCCAGGATAAGTATTTTTATAAATAGAAATTAAAAGTGAGTAAAACTAAATGACTAGGACAGGGGATTTAATTGCATGGGTATTATAAATGCCAAATATTTAAAGGTAAATTTCTATTTTTATTATTTGAGTTGTCATTTTACAAATTTGAGAAGTATTTTGAAGGTGGGTTGGAGAGGGCTCATGCATTTATAGCAGCACACACACACACAATTTGCATAATCCCATTTTGCTTTCTCCTTTTCAGCTTGATTTCTATGTCCCTCCACCTCTACACAAAGGGCTACAGAACCAGAGCCTTGCTTCAAGCAGAATGGAAGTTCATAAACTCCTCTCTCTACTATGCGTCTTCTTGCCCCTGCTTTTTATTCGGCAGGCTTGGGCTCAGTTTCCAAGAGAGTGTGCCACCACTGAGGCTTTGAGAAGTGGTGTGTGTTGCCCAGACCTGTCCCCCGTGTCTGGGCCTGGGACTGACCCCTGTGGCTCCTCATCGGGAAGGGGCAGGTGTGAGTCAGTGACCGCAGACTCCCAGCCCCACAGCCCGCAGTACCCCCACGATGGCCAAGACGATCGAGAGAGCTGGCCCACACGGTTCTTCAACTGGACATGTCACTGTAACAGCAACTTCTCAGGACACAACTGTGGGACCTGCCGTCCTGGATGGAGAGGAGCTGCCTGTGACCAGAGGGTGCTCACCGGTAAGTGGGGATGTGAATGGATAGACAGTCCTGCATGAGACCCAAATCATTTGAGCTGGAAGAACACCTGGAAATCACATAGCTCAATCCTCTCTTCATAGTTGAGGAGACAGGCTTACTGAAATTAAGAAATCTATTTCACTTAAAGGAGTGAGCTTGAAGCTCAGGTCATTGACTATTACTTCCTTCCAAAACATTTGTTGAACAACCGTTGTATGCCAGGAACTGTATTAGATGTTTACAACTATACTTTCTGTAATTCCTCAGGGCAGTTCTATTATCATAGGCATGGTTCAGAAAGGACAACTCCACACACCTGGTACTTGGAGAACCTGGCATTCATACTGAGATTTGTCTAACTCTAACGCCCTTGCTAACCCACCAGGGAATTTTCCACTGTGGTGATCAAGTTTAGCCATTTTAGACCATGAGTCCAGCCTGCAGCCTAAATAGCAGCAGATAACAAAACATGAAATTATAACAGCCAGCAAAACTTGACTGTTTTCTATGCACAAGACTAAGGTTTAACAGAATGTTTACTTTGTCTTTACTATGTATACCCTTTCATCTTTACAACTCTGCAAAAAGATTATATTTGCACACACAATATACAGAGGAAAAACTGAGGCTTAGTGAAATGAGTGCAGTCATGGAATGAGCCCCTGGTCTTCACCACTCTGCTATACCACATACCTTGTTTTTGTAAGATTTACTATATTTAAAAGGTAGAAAAATTGAAGAAAAATACCAGTAGTGAGCAGAAATGAATAGAACACAATCACAAAGTATACAAGTAAGATTACAGAAAACTACCAGATTCCTAGATTAAGTTGGAGAGGGAAGGAGAGAGGGGCAGAGGGGACCAGGGAGTGAGGGGTAGTAAAGGGTATTTTTAAAGGTATAACATTATTTAAGCCTATATGCAAATTATCACTATGGGTGAATGAAACATGGCATGTTACAAGATTATTATGCTACTCATCCCCACAAAAAAAGAGGTTTTCATGTTTGAATTTTGTATCCCTAAAGTCAGGAGAAACATTCTGGATTTAAGTACGGAAGAAAAGAAATACTTTGTCCAGGCCCTGGATATGGCAAAGCGTACAATTCACCCTCGGTTTGTCATTGCCACCAGGAGATCAGAAGAAATATTCGGGCCAGATGGCAACACACCACAATTTGAGAACACTTCCATTTATAACTACTTTGTTTGGACACACTACTATTCAGTCAAAAAGACTTTCCTTGGGGTAGGACGGGAAAGCTTTGGTGGAGTGGATTTCTCCCACGAAGGACCGGCTTTCCTCACGTGGCACAGGTACCACCTACTGCAGCTGGAGAGAGACATGCAGGTATGTACGGAACCCTGCAGTCCTCAGTCCTTTACACGCATGGTGCCTTGTTTGTGAGTCATTCAATCCATGGTGTACCAGATGAACGAGGCCCACAATGACAAAGCAATTTAAGGGTATTAATCTGTCTTAGATGTTCTAAGTTTCTCCCTGTACTAATTGTATATTTTTTAATTAATGTTGATCTTTTTGAAGTGAAAAGGAAGTCATCTCAATAACGAGGAAGCCAAACGAGACATTTGTAGTGTAAATGAAAGCACTGGATATGTTCTACTGCTCTGCAGTTACAACAATGAGTCACAGAGTTTGCAACAAAAGAATCTCATTTGATAAGGCTTTTTTCTAAAATGTAAATCAATGCCCCTTCCTGGTTTGGATGAAACAAGTGTATATAAACTTGTCAGTCTTCCAAGTCCCAAATATATAACTCATTATACCTGTGGACAATCCTAATGTGGTATAGGGTTTAAGTGATATAAAATGTTCCTTTCCATTTACATTGTAATATTTTCATTGAACACCATTTTTTTCATGCCCCTTAATCACTTTGAGGCTCACAGAAGGAATATTTTGAAAACATCCCATCAATTACATATCATCTTTACTTAAAAGCATCAGTACCAAGTAAACTTTGACTCAAACACAGTTATTTCCTGCTTATTTTTGAACAGATAAGTTCTAAATGTATTAAATTATTTGTTAACAAAGATACTTCATTATTGTTTCTTTTCCTAATAGTTGTTTCTTAAGAAAGTATTGCAATTTTAAAATGAAATTTTAAATGACAAGAGCTCATTAAATTATTAGATCTAGGAAACCCACAAATTAAATGTTTTCTACGTAAAATAATAGCAACGAATCCCTCCCCCCAAGTTAAAGTCTAAAACTGAACCTAAAAATAATCTGAAGGCAAATAAGTGTTCATTTATCAATCTGTAGTGTGCTTGTGCCCAGCATGATTCAAAGAAAATAAATGGTTGGAAGAGAGAGAATGCACTAAAGTACAGAATAAAATATTTGTACGAAAGTAGTCTATCCATATGCAGTTTGACAGTGATTAAATGAATTCATCTGATTCTCTACACTTCTCATTTTATAGCTCTGATTACAAGGAAGACATTTAGTAGGTTATTAGTAGATAAATCTGTCATTTGTAATTGACTCTAGATCTTCATACCTTCGAGTCATTTTCCCATGAGCAGACCGAAGTGAAAGGGCAGATGGAAATTATCTAGAAGTTTCCGTTTTGCCTGTGTAAACTCCAGCCTCTCACTACTTACATTTTTAAAACGCAGCAGAAGCACAAGGGATCCAGCAAATGACAATCTACATGTAATGCTCTGTTGAAATGCCACATGAATATGCTCCAGCTCCCAAATGTCAGTTGCCGAACCACAAACTGACTACTCTTAATAATCCCTGGGAAGCTGTCACTAATATTTGTGGACCAGAACAATAGCTTCTAAATGAGGACTCTAAATCCCTGGAGATCAATAACTGGAGATGCCTTGGAGAACTTTCGGCCCTCTAAAACTCCAAAGACAAGGAAAGGCTTCCTAGACAGGGCCTAAAGGGGGAAAGCAGCAATGCACCAAATGCGGGCCAGGTGCAATGAAAACAATGGCGATACCTACACTTAAATCCGACACTTCAAATATAACTCCCCAAAGACCAAAAGGAATGAGAAACAACAAGTACAACAAATGTGTGTTTTTAAGGAATCCAATGAAAAATACCCATGTGATCTCGAGCCCCACGTTTTTTAAATTGTTGAGATCAGCTCTAAACAGAAACCGGGTTTCTGTTCTAAAGAGCAGTGTGCACAAGGAGATACCCCGCTTCTCTTTCCCATTTCCTGTGGGTGTGAGTGTCAGGCAGAAGCCTGAGTCTTCCTAGTTCAGATGCTGAAGCAGGGGTCCCTAAGTAGAAGAACATCTTTAGTGCCCAGGCAGATAGGGAAAGTTTGAAAAAGCCCATGTAGCCTATGGCCCACCCAGAATCTAAATGCCTATACATGTTCAAGTTAAACGAACAAACAGAAACAAAACCAAAAGTACTGCTCCACATCACATATTTCAAGGCTGGACCTGCTCCAGAGCCAGAGTTAGCAGGGCCTGAATTAGAGACAGGGAAGTGGGAGGAGGGGGGAATGTCAGGGAGTAGAGGTTGTTATTGATAAGTTTCGGTATATAATCAATAGAAATGTAATTACTTGTCTAAAAAGGAAAAGGCAAACTTTCCCCTGCCCCCTAAAAGAGGCATTTGCAGACATTATACATGTCTGTATAATGAGTTGAGTTTAATCCTTCTAGTGCCTGAAGCCGCTCTTCATAGTACAATAAATCAGGAGCTTTGTTAATAAGGGAGTTAAGCCTTCCAGTGCCTCAGAATCCATGGACACATGGACTGGTTCCAAAGTGGCTGAAAAGAATAAACAGAAATAGACTGCCAGGGAGTAAGCCAAGCAAAGAGGGAGGGTTTTAAACCAAAGCAAAGAATGGTAACAGAGTTTCTGTGATCTAGGAAATGTTGCAGAATCCTTCCTTCTCCCTTCCTTACTGGAACTTTGCAACTGGAAAAAACGTCTGTGACATCTGCACTGACGACTTGATGGGATCGAGAAGCAACTTTGATTCCACCCTGATAAGCCCGAACTCGGTCTTTTCTCAATGGCGAATGGTCTGTGAATCCTTGGAAGACTATGATACCCTAGGAACCCTTTGCAACAGTAAGTTCCAAATGACATCTAGGATTCAGAATTCCCTATTAGGTAGAGAGATAAATGTACCATCTGAAGGCTCTTCCTTCTACTAAGGACTTCAGACTGAAATCTACTTTTATCACAGAGAATCAATGTACAGATATTTATGGAACTAAGACATTCAAGGCAATCTAAAGGTGCCCCAGTAGGGGAGAATAGGTGTCTGTACATTTTTACATTGTCTTCTTGAGGAATTTGGTAAGTGAATTGCTCACTTCCTTACTTCAGAAAGGTCTCATTGAATAAATTAATCATCTTAGTACACTCATCACTGCTTAGTGATCATGTGTCTCGTGCTGGCATTTCACAAAAAAATGTTTCCCTAAAAGATAGGAAACATGCAGAAAGACTTGGAAGTGCCCCATGTGTAAAAAATAATTTATAATAATATACTTATAGTAATAAGTATATTACATATTCCTTATTACTTATAGGAATAAGTAATATTATTATAACATGTTATTACAATGTTAATCTAGCCATAGGGTTAAAAATCAAAAGGTGAAAAAGAGAATGTTTAACAGTTGTCCTGGCACCCAGAGGCCTTTCTCCGGGGCTCTGCGCACCACGTCCGCGGCAGGCAGGCTGCTTCTGCCACGTGAGGATCTGGTCCTGAGCTTTCTGGCCTCCTGCTGCTCGTCGGAGCACAGGATTGCCTTTCCCTCTGCTTAATGATTGCAGCATCCCTGAACCATCTTATTTTTCCTCTGCAGGCATGTCGTTATTTTTAACTTTTGTTCTTCCACATAAAAACTAGAGTTATGGGAATTTATTCTAGTACATATTCATGAATTTATTCTGCATGTATTCTTTAAAACATCAGTTATCAAATTATTTTCTAAACCTAAAGAGTAAATATTTTCGATGGAACAAAGAAATTAGGTGATTTTCCCCATCAGAAGATTATTTAACTGTGTTTAGGAACAAGAGAAATGGCACGTATGAAATTTTCTTCCACAGGACCTTAACAATTAGAATAAATGTGCATATATTTTTGGCATAACCAACAAGTGGTTCTGCCTTGTGGCAGGGAAATGAAGTTGAGAGCCAAGATCTCTGTAGATTGTAGATACCAAAACTTTCATCTCTCTCTGACCAGCCTATTACATTTTGCCCTGGAAGTTCTCTGGACATTCTCCAATCACCCTGGTGACTAAATAACAACATACAGCACAATTTAAATGAGTAAACGAAATTGCAGCATAGGAAAATATTTGTATTACAATTTTTTCTTGTCACTTACTATAACACATAACTCTGACCACAGTTTCCTGATAATTTGAATGTATTTTAGATAAAACAAAATGTATGATTACCTGTTCTTTAGTTTAAAATATAAATACCAAACTTTATTAGGTCAGTGAAAGAAAAAAAGGAAACTAACATTTTAGTGAACACATTGTGTCTGACATGATGTTAAATGCTTGTACACATCTTACTTAATTCTCATAGCAATTCTTGCCTCCTTCTGCCTTTTTCCCTCAGTGAAATTTCCAGGCCTATAATTTCACTAATCATCTTTTACAGGACACCCATGCATGTAAATCTTCAAGCCAAACTGTCCTGAGATTTTCCATGCCTGTGTTTTCATATTCTTGTTGCACAGTATCCCTCCAATATTCCATTAATACGCCAAACCTGATATGTAAATTAAAGGAGTGAATTACTGATCCCTAACACTGTTTCAGCCACTAAACTATATTCTTTGATTCATCAGATGGAAAACATTGTTCTTTCTTCACGATATTTCTCAAATCTTCTTGTCCTTTCAGAGCTCAAAACTTTTCATTCATTCCTGAATAGAGATCCTACAGGACTCTAATCCATAGGATGTTAGTAGTTGCAATGGAAAGGGGATATAAAATATAGCATAAGAAATACAGCCAATAATATTGTGATAACTATGTAGGGTGTCAGATGGGTGCGAGACTTAATGGGAAGATCACCCTGTAAATCAGGGGGGTCCAAACTTTTGGCATCTCTGGGCCATACTGGGAGAACAAGCGTTGTCTTGGGCCATACATTAAATACATTGCAACACATAATCACAAAAACATCTCATAATGTTTTAAGTAAATTTACAATGTTGTGTTGGGCTGCATTCATAGCCGTCCTGGGCAGTGTGCAGCCCACAGGCCGCAGGTGGGACAACCCTGCAGTGTGAGTCATATAAAAATCCAACCACTATGCTATGCACCTGAAACTAGTATAATGCTGATTGTCAACTGTAATTAAAAATTGTTTTAAATTTAAAAATAAAAAATAGGTACAATGGCAGAAGTTGTTCATATACAAATTTTTTAATTACTAGGTTAAAACTAAATTGGTTTAACTAGTTTCGCTTCTATCAAAATTCTGCACTATGAAACTCCACGAGGGAAAATTAGGATATAGTGTTTTTGAAGCCTGTGTAGTCACTACTACTTTCTTGGGATGCCTTGACAGCTCCCTGACCAGTAATCTCCAAAATATCAGCTTGAAGCGATAGTTTAGCTAGCACCATCTGAAAGTTTTAATGATAATGTGTACCTAAAAAATGCACATGCACTTTCCAGTCTCAATATAGGCATAAGTTTTATTTTTATGTTATATAAAGTTAGTTATGCTAATTCATCAGGTACTAATCATTATGTTAGTTACAAAGCATACAATTAGGACATTTATGAATGAGGCAAAATGAAAATGAGATGTGGAAATGTTATCGCCCCCTCTAAGGCCTGAACACTCCTCTCTGGAGACCAGTGAGACAGACTAATGCAAAATGCTCCTAACCCAACTCCTCTCCTCCCACCCACCTAAAGCTTCTTCCCACTTCCTGAATGAAATATAACTTTCCCATCTTGCCTTTCGGTTTCTTCACATTATGGTTCTAGTCTAGCTTCCCATCTTTCCACCGTGCAATACTCTCTTCCAGTACCACACAGCCCAGACAAGCCAGCCCCCAAACAGGCCCACAGCCAACGTGATCTACCCCACATAACAACATGCACCAAACAACTACTTAGCAACAATTACGCGCCAGGCACTGCACCAAAATGTATGGTTACCCCTTGCCTTAGTTCAAGATATAAATACCAAACTTAATATCTATTAGGCCAGTGAAAGAAAAAAGGAAACTAACATTTCAGTGAACATACTGTGTCTGATAGGGTGGTAGGAAGAACAGATAGAGTTCTTGCTCTGATGGGGCTTATATTATAGATAGAAGAGAGCTTATCACCTCTTGTTCCTAACACTGCCTAAAATATCTCCTACTTCACGTATGGAAATTCTCCTCGGTCCTTCAAGGCACTCTCTGGATCTGCCCAATGGGAAAGGTATCTCCCCCCCCTCTCATATTATCTGTCATATTATCACGAGCATCACTGCTTACCTGTTAGTCTCACTGCCCTTCAAAAACTTAATTATCTCCCCATACTTGGGGAAAAATGAATCCATTGAAATTGAAGGTTGTTTTTCTTTATTTTTCTGAAGGCCTGAAATAGACAGCATTCAAGTACAAAACTCCATGTATGTATGAAATATAGATTTAAGTGTGGAATTTAGGTTTATGAGATTATTTTGGGAAAATTCAATTTTCCATGGAATGTTCATTTTAATATACTCTTGTGGAAAAAAGCCTATGTTGATTTAACAAAGACCAGACCTCTATCTCTTATTGTGATCACTGCTTCCTTCAGAAGATTTTATGTATCACATATTTACTCTTATCAGGGAAGTTGACGTGATAACTTAGATTTTCTCACTTTACTGCCCCTAAAAAGCATTTAAAAAAATGTTCACTTCTACCAAGAACCTCCTATCATTCAGTGTCTATACAATATATAACATTGTCAAGAGCAATGATAAGATCTCTAAACACTCTGTAACTGTCTGCACACCCCATCATTTTCCCAGGCACTGAAGGCAGGCCAATTACGAGAAATCCAGCTGGAAATGTGGCCAGACCAATGGTGCAGCGTCTTCCCAAACCACAGGACGTCGTTCAGTGCTTGGATGTTGCTGTATTTGACACACCTCCTTTTTATTCCAATTCTACAAACAGTTTCCGAAACACTGTGGAAGGCAAGTAAATATAATCGGTGGTTTGAACTGATGTAGTTACCACAGAAAATTGAAGTACTCAAATTCAGATCCCTTTGAAAAATCATTAAATGCCATATTGATCCAATGAGTTTATCTATATGGCGCTGCCTAGTTATGATGGAGACACCGCTGTTGGCTCGGGCAAGAAGTTCCTCAAAAACAAGTGTCAGACCACAAAACCCTCTCAATCATAACAGAAGCTCTTGGAAATCACCATATTTTGCCATGTATAATGTGTACTTTTCCCTCCAAATTTTTGAAGGAAAAATAAGGATATGCATTATACGTGGGTAGTACTAATTCCATATCTATATAAATTTTTAACTACTTTTATTTATGCTTATGTGTTAAAAGTATAATCCTAGAAAGCAATAATAATACTTGCATGCAAAATAATAGGTCAAAATATGATCATCAGTTTTGCTTCTGAATATAAATAAATAAATAAATAATTGAATTAAAAAATTAGAATGAAAGATTTTCTTCCTGAAAGTTTGGGCCAAAAAATGTGGGTGCACATTATACATAGAAGCACATTATACATGGAACAATATGGTATTCTCCGACCTCTTAAATAATTAAAAAGTATTTAACCTCAAATTTCTGGTACATGGGTGGCCACTATATGTATAACAATCAAATTCTAATATAAGCAAATAATATTTAACACATTAAGAGCCTATTAGATTTTTAAAAATCAATTAAAGATCTGAATAATTTATTGATATGCAATAAAGCTTGGCTTGGGCATATGTTTATTTATGTCTGTATCATCATGTAACTTTTTTTAAGGTCCATAAAAATTCAATCTAGCATCTAGTGATACTCACTTTGGCTTTCTTTACTTAATTCAAAGTTCTTTAAAGCTGAGGAAACTGAAGTCCAAATAAGTACAATTAATTACCTAAGATATTCAGCTAGTTAGGAACGCAGCACAGATTCAAAGCCAAATGTTCTAAGGTTAGTGTCTTTATACATTAAATACTGAAACCTCTAAATTGTGTTTGATATATACTTAAAGTTTTAAAGAACATAAAACCTTTTAATTTTGTTATAACTTATTGTCAAAATTTACCTTAAATATAGCATTGTGTATGTTAGACATTCCCTATACTCATGCAAAAAAATGAGAATTGATCTCTCTGTCCCCATAATCTGAGAGATTGGATGTATAAATCTGATAATTATTTTTTAATTCTCTTCCCTTTTATTATCAAAATTATATGCCATTATATTCCCTTTATGTTAATTTTAATAACTATATATAAATCACTTATTTGGAGATAAAGTCAATAAATATTCACTATAATTTGACTAAATTTGTATATGTAAACTGGGGTTATAAGTACCGATTTCTATTAGAATGTGCAGATTTTGTTTTATTTGATGCCTAATTAATAGACAAAATATACTGATTTCTCAACAGATGTATAAAAAGACCAGTGCCCACCCACAGGCCCTGAACACTACAGGCAATCTTTAAATTTTTTAATAATGATGGAACACATGTATGAAAATGGATAGATGAGTATAATTACACAAGACAATTGATTTTGAATTCTAATTTTAATAACATTTCCCTGATTTCCCTGCTCTGGCCCTTCAGGCCCGACAGACACACAGGCACCTCCATCCCACATTGCAGACCCTTGTTTTCATTTGTGGTCTACTCTTGTCTTCTCTCTAATGCGTGTGCACTCACGATACACATAATGCGGGATACCTCTGGGACTGTGAGCCATAGAATTTATGCATGTTATACAGGGTCCAGCACAAATAATGCCTCTTTTTTATTAGAAAATCTTTTACTACAAAATCATGAGCATGTAACTGTGCAATGTAACAATTTCACACTTAAGCAGACCATATGACATCTTAGGTAAAGTGTTCAAATTAAAACTATGTTATTATATACATATTATTACCCTATGAACCACACTCAAGTAGGCATTACTTCTCCTTGGCCCTGTATATAATATGGGGATATATGATACATATTAAATATGTATATATAGCATGTATAATATGGAAATATGTTTATCAAAAGTTCTATAAATGTTTTGACAGCAGACTTTCCAGATGTTTAAAAGTAGCACAGAGGTATTAAGAAAGCTCTGAGGAATTAAAACTTCTCCATAAAAATAACTTTCCAGAAATAAACATGCTGACAGTCTTTCAAAGGGAAGAACCTAGGAAAGCGAAGTAACATCTGGCGATGTGAGTTCCAGGACAATCGGAGTGGTCTCCCATCATGTCAGCAGTTTTTAGTAGAAGCTGGAGATTTCTGCTCTCAGGTGGAATGAAGATTGCCTTGCTGAAATACAGTATTCTATATGGTTTGACTGATATCCTTTGCAGGTCATTATTTTTAACCAGGAGGCTACATATAGAAAGAATGCGGTAGCACTGGCTTAAAACTAACCCAGCTCTGGGTACAGCAAACAAATGTCGCCAACCACAGCTGTAGAGAAACAGTGCTATGATACTAAGGTAACAACTGTCCTGACAAGCTTAGGAAAGATTGTGCTCCAGTATATTCACTGTCATTCACTTGCAAAATATAGTTGTAACGATTTTTACTATTTTCATGTATTTTTATATCTAGGTTACAGTGACCCCACAGGAAGGTATGATCCTGCTGTTCGAAGCCTTCACAACTTGGCTCATCTATTCCTGAATGGAACAGGGGGACAAACCCATTTATCTCCAAATGATCCTATTTTTGTCCTCCTGCATACTTTCACTGATGCCGTCTTTGATGAATGGCTGAGGAGATACAATGCTGGTGAGACACTTTCATATGCTTTTTGCAGGCTCAGCAAAAGAAAGATTGTTCAGATGGCAGAGTCATCACTTTAGGCTAAACACTTGACACATTTAGGCTACACTTCAAAATAAGGATACAATAGCTGTAATGTCTAGCCATTTCCAAATATTCCAAACCACTTTGAAATGCAGACAAGAAATATCTCAGAATTGTTACTGAAGATGGTATTTATTAGTATTCAATAGAACTAAGCAGGCAATCCCTTCTCATTTTCACTGTTTCCCAAATTTACCTTCCTCATATCTTCTAATGAACATTCTTGTTGCCTTTTTTAATTATTGATTTTTAATATGAATGGGAAAACCTTGCACAGGTCTTCTTTGATACCCCAAAAGACAAAAATATATATTATAATCATAAACCACAGTTTTGACTTTGTTACTTTATGAACTCTCACAAATAAAAATGTTGCTCAACTTGAAAAGTTAATGTTGGATTTCATATCCCACCACAGAAAATCTGTTAAGTTCACTTTAATGTATTCTTTAAAATATCATTCACAAGGCTACTTTCTGTTCACTTCTCAGCTGAGAGGCTCACAGCGCACTGTGTGTGCATGGGTGTCTGCGTTACTTTTCAAACAAAGAATGTCGCTTCTCCGGTTAAAACGCTATGCACTTTTATATCTTGAAAGTGTTCTTAACTTTGACTTCTGCGCCTTTACTTCATCATGTATCTAAACACAATATCTGAGATTAACTATCTATTCATTTTACTCTCCAACTCAGTCAGTCTCTTGTTTTCCTCTGAGTGCGTGTATACCATAGACATACACACCTGCTCTTTCCTAGCCAGTGTTCTAGGTGTTGGAAATACAGTAACATAAGAAACACGCACAAAAATCTTTGTCCTGGAACTTTCTTTTCTATTGGTACAGATAACAATAAACATATGTAAATAGATAAACAGTATATTAGGTGGTAAATAAAATAAGAAAAGAGCATAGGGAGTATTGTATAAACACATGGAAAACCCTCCCAAGACAAAGGAATAAAAGAGCCCACAGAGGCTGAGGCAGAGAGAAGAACGGGGAGCGAACGGAGGGAGATAACAAGGTAAGAGGGATGACACATGCACAAAGAGAGACTGGGAGCCATTGAAGGGTCTTGCATAGAGAGGTTACGTTATAATTCAGTTGCTATTGTTTGTTATTTTTATTATTATTTCTCCATTCATTTTAATGGATATAACTTTATTGCACAGTTGAAGCTGAACAGGGTTGAGGCTGATCCATTCAGGACTCTGTAAAGATGAAATAGGAAGTTTGAAAAACTAAGTTATTGACTTTAATATCTACTTTTAATAAATAATTAACAGTAATACAGCAAATCGTGAGTACCTTTAGGACAGGGACTTTGTCTGTTTTGTTCAGTGCTATAGCCCCATGCCTAGACTAGGAGCTCAACAGGTGTTAATAAATAAGTACTTAATTAGCATTAATACATACTAAGTTTGAAGTGACACATATATGAACAATACCTGCCATTCCTATTATCAATTGTTCTCCAAACTAGATTCTAAAATACTCTTCTGTGCTTCATGGGAACACATTGACTGTCCAGGTAACATACTTCTTACAAACAAAATCTGATACTTCCTTAGCTTCTCACACTTTCTAGCCATTCTAAATATATGTCCACTAAATGCAGTGCCCAAGCCCATTCCCAAACCTAGTTTTTAACAATGCATTTTTTATTTAATTGTATCAACATACAGAACAACAACAAAAAAGAATATTTTTTGCCACAAAGGACATTTCAGTACTTTCATAACTGATGACAAAAACTCACTAATGATGTAAATACCCGTGACTTGTATTTAAATAGAATCCCCCCCTTTATCTACGGAGACATGTTCCAAGACCCCCAGGGGATGCCTGAAACTGGGGATACTACAGAACCCTATAACTGTATGCTATGTTTTTTCCTATAGGTGCTTACCTAAGGTAAAGTTTAATTTATTAATTACACACAGTAATAGATTCACAATAATAACTGGTAATAATATAGAGCAACTATAACAATATACTTTAATAAAAGTTACATGAGTGGCTTTGGGGCAATCACTAAGAAAATAAGTGCTATGTGAACCCCAGCAGCGCATTACCACGATGGTGATCTACTAAGGGAGAGGTCTACTGAGAGAGAGAGGAGCGATCAGGGAGCCTGTACAAAGCGGATATGCTGGACAAAGGGGTGATCCACTTCTGGGCAGGACAGAGCAGGAGGATAAAAGATTTCATCACACTACTCAGAACTGAGCAAAATTTAAAACTTATGATTTTTTTATTTCTGGAATATTGTATTTAATATTTTCAGACCACAGTTGATGGTGGGTAACTGAAACTGTGGACAGCACAACCATGAACAGGAGATAAACAACTGTAGAAACAGGAGAGGTAGCAGGAAGCAAACAGGTGGATTCCAGGACTTTGACTAAAAAGTTTGTGGGTTTTTTTGCTAACAGAGTAAAACCTGAGGAATGAGTCAATATTCATTTCTCTAAAAGTAAACAGAAAAAAATGAAAAATAGTAGAGACACATATTCTCAGTCAAGGAGAAACCTCCATTAGAAATTATCTCTCATATTCAAATTATAGATGATATTAGAGCAAACTATAGGTCAATCTTTTCTTTAGTTTTGAAAAATAAGTTCAATGAATTTTATTCAAATTAGTTCCTATAATTTAAAAGTAAGACAATTACCGATCATCAAAGATAATAAAATACTAAAACATTCCTGCTATGGAACGTTCTTTTTCTATTGGATATGTTAATGCTGTGCTCAAAGCATTTGAAATCTGTTTTTGCTTATGTCTTTATTTATTGTAAAATATAAAAGAATGCTTTTAAAATGATCTTTGAATATTTCAAGACAACTTCAGAACATAATAATGTAGTGATATTAAAAAGGTGTTTTGGGCATATTTTAGATATATCCACATTTCCCATGAGAAATGCCCCTATTGGACATAATAGACAATACAACATGGTACCGTTTTGGCCTCCCGTTACCAACACAGAAATGTTTGTCACCGCTCCCGACAACCTGGGATACACCTATGAAATCCAATGGCCACGTGAGTACGGAAAATGTATTTGTACTGTGGAAATTTTCAAAAACAAATTTGTTACCTGTAAAGTAAAATAATCACAGTATTCCTGAAGCTTACATTTTCCACTTGCATTTAGAAAGTTTCATTTGGAAAGTTTGGGGATCTATTTGGGGATAAAGAGAGTAAATTTAACATTTGTTGCAAGCCCACTCTAGCCTGGTATTGAGCTGATTATATAGCACACTATCTCATTGAATTCTTATGTCCCTCTGTGATAAGTATTATAATCCTGAATTTACAAATAGGGAAGACAAGGCTTCGAAACAGTAACTGTCAAAGTTCACATTTTTAGTAACACAAAATGAGTTTGGAGCTTAGGCCCCTAAATTTTCTGCAGTATATTGTGCCTCTATTTATCTATCTTTAAAAAAAAAAAGAAATAAATAAATGGCATGAGATACTTTGAGCTGCTTTTTCTGATATTTTGAAATTCAAAACTTTCTAATTTATTTTTAGTTTCTTTCTCAAGGAAAGCAGTAGGGTATAGTGGAAGAGCACAGGATTTGGATCCCGAAAGACCTGGACTCCAAACCCACTCTACCACCTGCGAACCAAATTACTTTGGGCAAGTGACTTAGATTCTGAGGCATCATTTTCTCACATGTAGAGTGAAAATGATGATAACTATCCCAACAGAGTCTACTCGTTATGAGAAATTAGGAAGTGCCTTCAGGATGACAAGGGCTATGATAGGCAATGTGACCGATAAAAATTAAGTATGAGGATTTCTGTAAAGTGACAAAATTTAGGGTATCTACTTATTGATGGCAACTATTACAAGATTTATTTCTTGCTCTCATTTTATTTTTCAAATAGGTCGGGATTTTAGTATTTCTGAGATTATTACCATAGCAGTAATTGCTGCTTTACTACTGGTTGCAGTCATATTTGTGGGTGCCACTTGTCTGATCCGTGCCAGGAGCAACATGGATGAAACAAATCAACCTCTCCTCACTGACCAGTATCGACACTATGCTGAAGAATATGAAAAAATCCATAATCCTAATCAGTCTATGGTCTAACTACAAACCACAGGTAGACTATAGGTCTCAATCTCTTATACATTGGTATTACAAAAACAAAAAACAACACCCTGGTTGAAAATAATAGGTTGAATTACTAACTGTATTTTCTTTCATTCTGTTACTTTCTTCCTTATGTATGCATATATTGGAATTAAAGCTCCAGACGTTATTTTCCAGAGCTGGGAAGAGTCATAACCTTTTCAATGGGCTCTATTTAAATTGCTGGTTGCACCAACTCCATGATATTTAAGCAGAAAGTGTCAAGATATTTCACATGTTTTAATGACCACTTATATGACAATGTAAATAAGCTACTTTTGCTTTGCTTATGTGTAAAGAAAAATCATTATTGATAGAAAATCCCTGATTAAAGTACATGAGTAGGCATTTCTACTATGTTAAAATGTAAACATATTCCCATTCATTGACATTGGCCAACAGATAATAAAAGAAGCCACATTTATTACTTAAAATAATTTATGTGAAATTATAAATGGGATCCTAATTAACTTCTTCAAACTGGTCCTCCCCTTTGGGCATCAGGATACATTATGTAGTCTAAGGTTCAAGACCACAGCAAAATCATAATCTTTGCCACACTGCAGAGAGATAAAAGCCTCACTCTGTTTAAGAGATCATTGATACTGCCTGTTTCCATTGTGCTCTCCCTCCTCATAATCACTGACGAAGGAACTACCCACCCATACGTTACACCTCCCAGTTCCTCAGCTAGTATCTTAGAGACCCACGGGAAGGCATAAAGGTGCAGAATGTGCATCAGAGTGCCCTACTAATAGCATTCAGTTAACTGTGCTTAATTCAAGTAGCTTTCTCTCATCACCTGTCAGACTTATTATTTTCAAATAAAATATTAAAATATTTCATTCATCCTCTTTGTTATGCAATTCTGCAAGAATGTCTTTGTTTTTCTATCTTTTATCATACAATATTTTTCTCTCTTTTGATCTGCTGCTACTGAAACCATACTCCTAATGAAAAACTCTATAGGCTAGTCACAGTAAACAAATATTTTAATTAAAATTAGTTAAAAAAAGAATAACAATAATAATCATACACTATAGAAAATGGCTTGGATGAATTCCCAACTCAATAAAAGAAGCAAGATTAAAGTTATGTGTAACTGATTGGTTACTGGTTTTCCCTATATTAAGCAATCTTAAGGCTATGTATACAAGACAGATAAAATGTGTTGATGAAAAAGAATGCATATAGGAATAACATTTTTTGACTTTCAATAGCATTTCTCAATTTATTCTATTTGAATACATTTTAACTTACATACCCATAGCTTTTCAGATAAATTATTGTATAATATAAATTTTTTTTCTATACAAGAATCTATAAAACTAAGTCCCCCATTTCAAATTTTTGGAGTTAATTGGAGTAAATTACTAATAACTCATTTCATAAACATTTATTAAGCACATACTAAGCTTCAAACACAGTTCAAGGTCATGGTGGTTTGGGGAAGGGAAAGTCAGAAGTAGTAAAATCGAGAATGTCACATTTGACTTGGGCCTCAAAGAATGCCATTGGATTCACCAAACATGAGATTGGAGAAGGGCATTCCGTGCAGGACCAACAGCATCAGCAAAGTCATAGAAGTTTGAAAGAGCATAGAATATTCAAAAATATAAAGTAGGTCAGTGTGCTTAGAACACAGTTTGTATGCAGGAGAGGGGAAAGTTAAATTATGAATAAAATCAGTGTCTAATATGCAACCCTGCGAAATTTAGAATTCATTTTATAGGTAAGAGGGTGTAATGGTGAGTCACAATTAAAGTGTGTTTTATAAAGAGAATGGTGGTGATATTCGTAAATAATGTTGATTATGGTAAGAGTGAAGACTAGTTAATATTTAGTAGCTCAAGAGAGAAGGAGGACCTGTCTCAAAACATAAACATGAATTCTAAGAAATCCTAAATATGAGAGAAAGCTACACCCATTATCTTATAAATGTAGCTTTGATTATTTCTTCCCAAATGTGTTTCTTTATTTTTCTTTCATTCAAGGCCTTCTTTCAGTATTTTACAGTTCTATAAGTTCTTATGACTTGTCTCGATCACATGACCATTACTTTTTCTATAATATGCTAAATTATTCATTGCAAATAAAACTCACTTGCAATCTTGGATATTTCCCAGTGTTCTCAGTCCTCCAGTTTTCTTATAAAACATAGTAAATGAAGTTATCAAGTGCTCACTGGAAAGCACACTCCACACCACCTAAACCCCTTCTTTCCTATCCCATAAGCATCCAATGCATGCCAATGGCACAGACTGAGCTAAGATTAATAGTCTAAACAGTGAGTAAAAACACCCGAATGCCCCTTCCTGTATAAGCAAGTATGAAAGCTATTACTTTTGTGTTCCTCTGAAGTTATATTTTGTCTTCCATGCCTAGAAGAAAATTTCAGAGATAATGCTCATTTGCAGTTCCATATAATCTTTTAAAATGAATGCAGGGAAAAAGAAGATTTGGGCTATTAAAGTAACTGTTCCAAGATTTGGTTATGAGATATTTTTTCTGAGCTAACTCCATGAATATCCAATAATGTCTATTTTGTCCTTTGCCATTTGCTAGTCAAAATTTGTATCAACCAAGGAACAAATGGAATACCAATTTGGACAGAGAGAGCTAATGTGAAACAGAAAAAAATGATATATTAAAAACAGAGCCTGACATGAAGAAAATGAAGTTTAAAAATAAAAATGCAAAAAACTTACACTTCAATATCACAACTGCAAAGTTAAAGGGTAGAGGAACACAGGAATTAGCAGATTTCTTTACAAAATAACCAGGAGATTGCAGTGGATTTCAAGTTCAATATAAACCAATATTGCAATAAGACCAATAATGGGGGAAACTGCTATGAGATTGATAAAGAGGGAAAAAGATGATGCAAATGCTAATGTGCTGTGTTTCATTAATACAGAAACAAAAATCTGTAGTGTTCGAGTCACGTATGGAGTACTTATTCAACATTAAGGCCAAAGTTTAAGGGGCATGTTGATAAATTGGAACATGCTTCTTTATATTTTAAGTGGCACAATGATACAATTACTAGCCCAAGAGAAAAACTTGGGAGTGACCTTTGAATTCTACCATCTCTCTCAATACCCACATCCAACTAATTAAACATTTTGGTAGTATAGTCAATATCTGTTGACCACTGGATCCTGAGCACCGAACCCCATCACCTAACATGGTGGATCTCGGATGGAGGACATTTCCTCACCAGGAGAATCCGGAAGGTGGGGCTGCTACAGGCATCTAAGTGGGCAGAGGCCAGGGCTGCTGCTAAAAATCTTATGATGCACTAAACAGCCCACCCCCTTCAAAAATTACCCAACCCAAAATGTCGGTGCTGACATTAAGAAAACCTGAGATAATGTCACACAGATAAACACGTCTCACAATGCTCCCAGCCTCCCAGAGCTGAGTTTCAAATGAGAGTGAACGACAAAACCAATGTACTCTATTGGAGATACATCATTTTCTCACAAACTAGAAAAGTTTGAAAGGGAGAGAGTCCAAGGTTAGGTAGTGTGATAATGCCTTCGAGGACTCAGTCTCTTTCTACTTTTTCTCTCCCACCACTAAAGTATGCAGTTTTTACCCTTTTTAAAAATTTTTCTCTCCTATAAAATAGGTTTTTTATGCTTTTAATTTTGGAAAGAGGGAAAGAAGGGACAATGAATAAATTCTGCCATGCTTTTAAACAGAAACTTTGCAAAATGAGTAGGACTAGTATTAATCAGTTTGATTAAGGAAATTATATGTGGAAATACACTCATGTTCTTTTTTATGTAGGCTTTAAGATACAGGCTTCTGATGTCTCCTAAAATGTATTTCTGCAATGTTGGTTCCTACGAGGATTCATATTTAGCAAGACTTTTATCAACATATCTGCTAAAAATTGAATAGAATATTACCACAAGATGGCAGCTTTGAACATATTTCAAAATGTTGATTATGAACATCAAATGCCTCCCAAAATGAACAGTGAAGACATCTGCTATTACTCAACTGGTTTGAAAATGTTCATGTGATCTCTGAAAGAAGAAGAAATTCAGTTTTTTTAAACTTTGGTAGAAAAATAGCTTGAAAGATTGGTAATCTTCACATGGTTTAAATTCCAACCAAATAACAAAAACCTCTCTTCTCACTGACTACAACGCTCTTGTATACAGTATCCTCCTTATCATGATCACTTCTTATCAGGCCCTTCAGGGCCACAAAATGAAGAATGAGTGGCACATCACCACAATGGTTTCACAAACAATAGATGATTCTGCTAGAACCGGAGACACTGATAATTTCTGACATTGGTGATGGGGCTTGCCAGCTATGGGAATCATCTCCATTCAGCCACTGAGACTACCAGTAATGAAAGTCAGGCTTAACTTTGTAACTGTACACCTAAAGCTTTCAAGGAAAAATTGGCCTAATACAATAGAATGTTTAAAAAAAGGAACACTTCGTATTTAATTAATTTTGAAAATAGTCCAATTTCTAGAATAGTTCAAGAATATAATGAACTCCCATATACAAGCATCTAAATTTACCAATTGTCGATATTTTGCACATTTGCTTTGTTACTTTATTTCCCATATACCTATAGGCACATATTAAGTTTTCTTAACAAGACTGAAAGTAAGTAGCAGATATTATGACCCTTTGTCCTTATTTCTGTGTGTCTCCTAAGGAAAATGGCATTCTTTTCCATAATCACAACACAACTGTCAACTTCAAGAAACCTAACATGGATGCAACATTATTTCCTAATATATAGTCCACATTAAATTGCTCCAATTGTTCCAATAGAGTCCTTTAATTTTTTTTAAATGACCAATTCAACACTTTGAAGAAGAAATTAAAACAGTATAATATAAAAATATCAAAAACATAAGAAAAATTTATTTGACTCAAATTAAGTAAAGCCGAGTAAACCCAAAAAGTAGAAGAAAAAATGGGGAAAGGACTGTCTATCAAAATTTCTTTTTTAAAAAAAAAGTCAACATCTGCTTATGATAGGCAGCATTATGGGACCAAGTTGGAATCAAACGGCCCTAGGTTGGCTTCATGTCCCTTCTATTATTGGCAATGCTTCATTGAGAAAGTTGCATTACTACTTTAAACTTCCATTTTCTTAGCTGTCAAATAAAGGCAGTTCTTACACTATAAGCACTTCGAGAATATTAAAAATAACAGTTTGTGGCAAGTGTATCCCACAATGACTGGAATATAGCAAGTACTTAAAAATTTAACTTTCATTCTTAGAATCATATGAAAACTTAACTCTTTCTAACAACCTCCTTTAAAAAATGGCTTGGCAAAAGAGATTTATGCTCCAAAGCTACATCTTGTAGCTCATGAAGCTATGTTGCACACTGGTTTCCAACTGAATGCTCTCATCCCACTGCCACTGAGGGGCATGTCACAGCTAATTATCTGTCATCACGCCCTGTTGCATAGGCTGTACCTTGCCTGCTGCTGCTGGGACCTCTGCGCTGTCTGTTGATGCATTTGCATTGCCTCCTGAGTGTCTCTGCTGTGCGTGGATCACACAGAATGAAGCCCAGGGGCCAACTGGCAGGCCCATCTGAATTGTGGAACATATCTAACGCCCCTCCTCATTACTTAGTGAGTAATGTGAGGGATGTTCGCTGGTTCACACACCCTGGCAGTGTAAACGGTCATCTGCTGCCTCATCTGCTTTTTCGCGTCTGGGGTGCAGGACCAGATCGGCTGAGGAACTTTGCTAGCACTTATGCAAATAGCTATGGGAGCTCCTGGGTTTGGCAACATTTCCTTTCAGAAGCCTCATTTGTGGCTTCACCGTCTGCCTCCTTTGTGCTTTCACAGCTCTGCGAGGCAATCTCAGAAAAGATCTCTCCCATACTCGCATTGTATTTATGTCCCTCTACCATGGAAAGACTAAAACTCTTCTCAATATGTTTTATAGGGCCTGTTCAGTGACTGTGATGTTTCTGTTCTAACTCTTAAAGAACATATATTTAAGATACCATCAGACTGTGCATATCTAGTTTTCAAAATTAAGAAAAAAATGCATTTCCTTAGCTCATTACCCAATTATATTTAAAATACATAAATAAATTCATAAAGCATGGGTAGACATAGAACAGTAAGTCCTAACCTGTTGGGCATACATGTATAATATTATAATTTTGTCCCACTATCAACTTTTTTTCTTTCAAAGATACTGCATAATACATACTTGAAAAAATTGATATGAATTTTTAAAATTATATTCAGATGAATAAAGTCACAAAACAACTATGGAATCTACAACAATGCATTACTAAATCACAAGGGTATAGTTTAATACTGGTATGATTTTTATTTCATTAATGGATGAAATTTCTAATGCTTCTCTATTCTCTATATTATGTTATGCCTTCTATTGTGAGATACTTCTATAGAATCTAAACTTAAAATTTGCTTAGAAGCAAAGGAAAAAAATAAAGCATTATAAATAAGCCCCAACCACAAGAAATTTATCTGCCCCAGATTGTGAAAACCACTGAAAATAAGTGATACTTAACATGATTTCCTCTAGATGTCAGTATAGTCCCAGGATTTAGAAACCTTAGCCTTACTGAAAACTGTAAGAGCACCACAAAGGAAATATATTTATCACAAGTCCATACTATTAATACATTTGAAAGATTTTTTTCTTGAAAACTGAGCTAAATTTGCCACTGTGAATGCTCATCTGCAGACAACAGAATGGATTATATACTAGAAAGAACAAAAGTATGACACATTTCTGCAAACACACATTGTTTTCCATACCTTTTTCGGCATTGTAAGACTCTATCATTCATTGTTGTATATTGTAATTTATGTTATCCTATAGATAGATTAATATTTAAATATTTATCTTAGATAATTATTGATATCCATTAAAATAATTGTCTTCAATCCCACATGCCCAGTGGCATGGAGTTTTGACCAATATCTTTATTACTCACAGTATAGAATAGTTTCATTAGACTAACATAGAATTTAAAAAGTAATACAACAGCCTCCAAAAATTTGAATGAGTGTGGAGTTGATATATATCACAACACGTACTGCATTAAAATACTGGAATCCCCATTCTGTCAGCCACAGAGAATATTTCTCCTTCTTCTCTTCAAAGTAAGTTTCCTCAGTAGTATATTTATCATGTGGATGCCTCCCAATAATCAGTCAAGAAAAGCAATCATGACATTTCTTCACCTTTAGTTTAGGTGCATTTCAGAAATCCATTACACCCTACCTCTTAACTTTTCTCCACAGTTTACTTTGAAAAATGTCAAACCCTCAGAAAATTGAAAAAGCAAAACGGTGAATGCATATATACACTCATCTATTTCATTAATCATAATTTATCTCTCCAAGCAAATACCTTGACATATAATTTTCAGTATATTTCTGAGACATAGAAAATTGTTATTAATCTAGAACTTTGGTGGTATAAATAACCCTGACTTTTTAATGAACTCTTCTGTCCAATTCTTAAATTATATGATGTATGGAGGGTTCATGTATACATGTATGTGTCTGACTACCTACTGCTATAATTTTTAGCCCCCCACAAAAGGCTGGAGTTCTGAATCAGGCAGAGATTCACACAGAGCAATCAATAAGACAATAGGATCTTTGTAATCCCTTCCAGAGCTCACACCACAGAGCCAGTAAAACCTCTATTCCTCTGAACACCCAGGACACTTCATGTCTTACATCACTGACATTACTGTCATCTGAGGAGGGAGAAAACTATGGATTGACCCAGTAATTCCACTTCTGGGAATATATCCTAAGGATCCTGAAATACTGATACAAAAAAAATACAGACACCCCTATGTTCATAGTGGTGTTATTTATAATAGCCAAGATCTGAAAACAACCTAAGTGCCCATCAGTAGATGAGTGGATTAAAAAAACTATGGTACATTTACACAATGGGATACTACACAGAAGAAAGAAGGAACTCTCTTTTTGCAACAGCATGGATGGACCTGGAGAGCATTCTGCTAAGTGAAATAAGCCAGTCAGAGAAAGACAAATACCATATGACCTCACTTAAATGTGGAATATAGTGAACAAACTAAACTACAGAACAAAATAGAAACAGAAGCACAGTTACATGGAACAGACTGACAGCTGTCAGAGGGGAGGCGGGGACTAGATGAAAGAAGGTGAAGGGATTAGCCAAAGAACAGATAGGCATGACCCAGGGAGGTGAGCAAATGAGAACAAGTGAGGACAATTGTAATCGCATAAACAATAAAATACAATTTTAAAAAATGCTGGATAACCTGAGCTAGATAAAAAAAAAAAAAAAGCTAGATAACCTGAGTTACAGATCTATAAGGGTCTGGAAGAAATTACTGGAAAATTCAGAAATAGGATTCTAATGACCTCACAGACAATTCCTTTCGTTATGTAAAAATTTAAAGTGGTCCATTTCAGATCAAAGGAGAAAGAAACTTTAAAAAAAGAAGAGAAAAAAGGAACTGAATTTCACAGTGGAAATAATCCTCCCTACTAAATACATGAACATATATTTATTATTCATTTCTCAGTTCAAATGGCTGAAAAATTATTAGCCTATTCTGATCACCAAATTTTAGTCTACTTAACTTGTTACCATAGTGTATGGCCAACTCTATTGATCTATGTCACTCTCATAGTAGAAGGTTAAAGTTTATTTATCAAATTTCTCCAGCAAATAAATTTAGAAATGTTTATATTGTTACACTTTGCCAAATCATTATTTTTTAAAATTTTTGCTTAAATAAGAGATTTGTTTCTTTTTAAAGAATATTTTTGGGAAATCTCTAGAACAATTATTTTATAACATTAAAATACTGTTTTAGTTTCCTGCTTGCCACTGTAACAAAATACCACGAACTTGATGGCTTAAAACAACACAGATTCTATTCTCCTACAGCTGTGGATGCAGATGGACACAGCTGGTTTCACTGGGCTGCAGTCAAGGTGCAGGCAGGCTGTGCTCCCTCGGGAGGCTCTGGGGAGAACCCTTTTCCTGACCTTGTCTAGCTTCTCCAGAGCTTCTTTCCTTGCATTCTTTGGCTCCTGGCCACTTTCCCCCTCCCCAAAGCCAGCAGGGTCAAGCCCCTCTGATTCTGCCCTGTCACATGGCCTTCTCCTCTCCCGTTCCTGAAATCTCCCCTTGCCTTCCTCTGAGGATACTTGTGATTGTATTTAGGGCCCATCCAGGGAATGTAGGACAATCTCTCCATCTCGAGATCCTTAACTTAATCAGGCCTGCAAAAACCATTTGGTAGTTAAGATAACATTCACCTTGCCTAATTCACGGAGAATTAGGACCTGGATATATTCAGAGGCCACTTCCCACCTGACCAGAAATACTTTCTTTGTGTGCCCATTTTGAGAAATTGGCTCGGTTACTATCAACAGAGAAAAATGAAGTCACTTCCAAACTCTTCATTTTTCTTCATTAAACTGTCATGAAAAGTTTATCCTTAGCCTTTCTTCTGGCAATGATAGAAGATACTAAATCAAGACTGTAAAACTGACGGAGGAATTCTGCTATATCCTCATAAATCTTCCATGAAATTCCCTGCTCTCCAATTATCTCCCATCCTCTCCATAAAGAATCCTTGCTTTCTGCTGTGTTTCCACTCAAACTATTACTATGATAAACATTTTGGTTTAACCATTTAGTATAAATTGTCAAATTCTTGTTCTCAATTGTAGTTTTCTTTTTCTTTAAAAGCTCGTGTATGTGATCAAGACAGCTTTATGTGTTACCGCTTTTCACTAGAGAGGTAACCCACATCCCCTTGTAAAAATATATTTCCAACATAGAGTCACAAGGGGGCACTCTCAGTCCATTGTTCTCTGTAGATTAAGCATTCTCCAGGGGTTTGCACAACCGTTCTAGCAGTTTAAATGACCTCTCTGTGCTGATAATTCCCAAGTCTCTGTATTTAGCCTTAGCCACGGCCAGGAGCTTTGGCTTCACCCACTTAACTGTGGGCTAGGCAATTTCACTTGATTTGCTCTCAAGAACTTCAAATTCTATACATCCAAAATGGATCTATTTCACTTTCCTACATAAAACTGCCTCGCCATCCTTTATGCTGTGCTCTATCAAAAGTGCCACCATCTATGAGTCACTGAGGCAGAAACCTAGGAGTTACTTGAATTTCTCTTTTCTCCTTCATCTACCAGTTGGCTACCCCATCTTCATAATTCATCCATACCATCCCTGTTCATTTGTCCTCCAAAATATTTTTCAACTCTCTTCTCTTTTTCTAATCCTTCACCACTGCCTAATTGGATTTCTCCAGGACTTAAGAAAGACCTTAGATAATTACATTTTGTGAAACTTCAGTATATTAACACTTGAGGAAAGGAGAAAAAAAGCTGAATCAGCCAGAAACCACAAAGTAATGCATTAAAAATTTAGGCTAAATGATGTTCTCAGTGTAAGTAATAGTGTACGATTCATGAGGAAATTGAGATATAAATTCAGATGTATTACAAGAAATACTAATGTAGAAACACGCACTTAAAATTGTTTGATATTGTACACTTTCAAACTTGTCAATGTTTATCTGACTCTGCATGCATAATCTCATTTGGAGAAGATATCAAAAGTCTGTACTTGAGGCCCTTTATGAGTGAGTCCAATACACAGAGCTGTCTTACAGCTTCCCTCTGCCCTGCCTCTCCCTCACTGATAGGACCTGAAGCTTGATCAACTACATTCTCTTTCCCCCTCTCCAATCGATCTTCCTCTCTCCCAGCAGACTGATCTCTAAATTTTAACTCTCTCCCTGCCCCACTTAAAAGTCAGTGAAGTGCAGTCTCCTTAGAATGGCACCTACGCCTTCTGTGGCCAGCCTAGGATAGCTTTGCCAGCTCATCTTTAGTCTCTTACTCGTCCCAAATTTTAAATTGTGTGACTACAAACTGCCTGCTTTTTCTG
>PVKM010016090.1:0-27368 GCA_004027735.1 Carollia perspicillata | reverse complement strand
TGTGGCTCTGCTCCTGTTTTAGGTGACCGCTTAGTCTGCTTTTGCTTTAGGTGTGGATGTTAATAATTGTGAATTTGCTGTCCTTTTACTGTTCATATTTTTATCTTCTTTTTCTTAGGTAAGTCCCTTTAACATTTCATATAGTAAGGGCTTGGTGATGATGAACTCCTTGAATTTGATCTTATCTGAGAAGCACTTTGTCTGCCCATCCATTCTGAATGAAAGTTTTGCTGGATAGAGCAGTCTTGGATGTAGGTCCTTGTGTTTCATGACTTGGAATACTTCTTTCCAGCCCCTTCTTGCCTGTAAGGTCTCTTTTGAGAAATCAGCTGACAGTCTGATGGGAATACCTTTGCAGGTAACTGCCCCCTTATTTCTTGCTGCTTCTAGAATTCGCTCCTTCATTTTAATCTTAGCTAATGTAACTATGATGTGCCTTGGTGTGTTCCTCCTTGGATCCAACTTCTTTGGGACTCTCTGAGCTTCCTGGACTTCCTGGAAGTCGATTTCCTTTGCCAGATTGGGGAAGTTATCCTTTACTATTTGTTCAAATAAGTTTTCCACTTGTTGATCTTCCTCTTCCCCTTCTGGTACTCCTATAATTCGGATGTTGGAACGTTTAAAGATGTCTTGGAGGTTCCTAAGCCTCTCCTCATTTTTTTGAATTCTTGTTTCTTCATTCTTTTCTGTTTGGTTGTTTCTTCCTTCCTTCTGGTCCACTCCATTGATTTGAGTCCCAGTTTTCTTCCCATCACTACTGGTTCCCTGTGCATTTTCTATCATTTCGCTTATGAACGCCTTCATTTTTTCATCTAATTTGCGACCAAAATCAACCAATTCTGTGAGCATCCTGATTAGCAGTGCTTTGAACTGTGCATCTGATAGGTCGGCTATCCCTTGCTTGCTTAAAAGTATTGGCTCTGGGACTCTGAGCTTTTCTTGTGTTTGAGTCATTTTTGGTCAGGTGGCGCCTGTTGCGTATGAGGGGCGGAGCCGTAGGTGTTCACCGGGGCTGGGCAGCCTAGTCGCCAAGTTGTGACTCTATCTGTGGGGGCGGGGTCAGAGAGGGAACAAGGGTACCCGTTTGCCCTCTCTTGAGTTTGCATCCCCTCTGCTGCCTCCCACAAGCAAACTGGGCCCCCCTGGCCCTGGTTCCCAGGTGGGAGGGCCTATGCCCACTCCAGGACCAAGTGGGTCTCCCCAGTGACCTCTCCTGTGAGGCTGGGAGCCTCTCCCGGCACCTTTTCAATTGGTGTTTTTAAGCTTTATTTCCTGTCGCTGGGGCCCTGCGCTGTGCGGTCTGTCTCACTGCCTGCTCTTGCTTAGTTTATCTGCACGAGAATGTGTCCACGGTTGGCCAACTGCCCTGCGTGCCTTGCGTGCTCTGCTCCTCTCCTCCCGTCTCCTCCCCGCGTCTGGGGTCTGCAAGCTCCGCGCCACCTATGCCGCCCGGTGCTCCTGAGCCTGGCAGCCACCACGTTTTCCTGCCGCTTTCCCTCTCCGCCGGCTGCCGACTTCTGCCCCTCTTACCGGTCAGGTTAAATGTTTGTCGGACTTCCATAGTTCAGTTTTCTGTGTTCTGGTTGTGTTATTGTTTATAAATATTTGTTGTCCTTAATCTTGGTTGTGAGAGGAGGTACAGTGTTTCCACCTACGCCTCCATCTTGGCCGGAAGTCCATACCGCGTTTTATTGTGCCTCACAGATGTTGTGTCTTTTGTTTTTTAACAAACTGAAGGTAAGGTCCTCTGTCAGCAAAAGGATTACGACTTGCATTATTGCGGTACTTGCTTTATTGTGGTGGTTTGAAACCAAACCCGCGATACCTGAGGTGTGCCTATAATGGTTGTGATGAGAAGTAGGCAGACAGGATATGTTTTGAAGGCACAGTCTTCATTCCCTACCAGTGGATTTAATGTGGATAGTGAGAAAGAAGGACTTAAGAATGAGTCCTAGGGTTTTGACCCATGTACCTGGGTGAATGCAGGTGCCTATTTTCTTTTCTGTTTTGAGATAGTGTACTAATTATAGTAATGCAGCTGTGGTAACAGGTAAGTCCCAGTGGGTGCTCTTGATAGGCAGGGCAACAGTGATTTGAAACCCAGTTTCTTGCCATCTTTAACAGATGACTTCTCAAGGTCTGCAAGTTTGTATCAAGCAGGCTGAAAGGGGAAAGCCTAGAGCTGGATGCCAGGGAAGCCTGAATGGTCCTCACATTGGTTAGAACTCAGCTTTATGGTCACACCCTACTGCAAGGGAGGCTGGGAAATGTAGTCTCTTGGTGGGTGCCCAGGAAGAAGAGGAAGAGGGTTTGGTAGACATCTGTTTAGTGTCTGCCACAGATGACTAGCTTTGGCGGAGGAACAGGTTGATGAAGAGCTAGAGAGGATCAGGAATTCATCTGAACTCAGTTGGATCCTAGAGGATTTGTTGGGTAGCCAGTTGGAAATATGGATCTGGAGGTCTCTGAAGGAGCAGTGAGGGAATCATCACTATTTAGTTATTTAAAGATGGGACTGGATGAGCATCTCTAGGAGGGGAGCACAGGCAGAGAAGAGGTCTGAATCCTGGCCTGGCACCAGCTTGAAGTTAGGGAGAGACCAGAGAGGTAGGAGGGAAAACGGGGTCCCAGAAGCCAAGTGAGGAATGTGTTTCAAGGAGAGAGGGTGAGGGGGTCAAAAGATACAGACTTCCACTTATGAAATAAGTAAGTCATGGGGTGCAGTGTACAGCATGGTGGCTACAGTTAACTGTACTGCATTGCGTACTTGTAAGTTGCTAAGAGAGTAAATCTTAAACGTTCTCATCAGAACAAAAAAATTGTAACCGTGTATGTGACAGATGGTAATGAGACTTACTGTAGTGATCATTTTGCAATATATACAAATATCAAATTATGTTGTGCACCTGAAGCTGATATGATACTGTATTTTAATTAAACCTGGATTTTAAAAAAGAGAAAGAGATCAACTGTGTCAAGTGCTGTTGAGAGGTAAGTGACATGAGCCCCAAGAGACGTGCATTGGTGTTGGCAGCATGGAAGGCGGTGACTTGACAAGAGGTGACAGATAGGAACACAAGCCTGAATGGGATGAGGTGGGAGTGGGAGGTGAGGACGAGGTGGCAGTGAGCATAGCTCTTTTTTAAGAGCTTGTTGTGAAAGAGAGCAAAAAGTAGGTGGGAACTGAGAGAACAGACACGTAGTGGACAGTGTTTCTGTGAGACTGGAGAAAGTGCAGTGTGTGTACGAGAATGGAAGGGATCCATTAATAGAGACCAACTACAGTGCTGGGGCTGCAGCAGTGCGGAGCTGCCGGGTCTGTGTTCTCAGGCCCGGCCTTGAGCCGGCAGACCACACTCAGAGCAGACCACTTGAGGTGGTGCATCCGGTTATGGCGGGTAGCCAATTCTCTCCCATCTGTGCCCACCCCCCCCCCACAACAAGCCCTGCTCAACAGTCTGCAAACATGCTTTTGTTAGTCAAGGTTCGGCATTAATCTAGGCAAGCAGTGTGTAGCAGTGTACAGAACACAACAATGTGCCCACAGGTGGCTCTTCCCCTTGTTCTTGCTCTGTGCAGAGAGCAGGGCTTTAGGCTTTTAGCTTTTGTGGTGGGAGGACCCAGTCTGAGAGGTGAGCATTGTTCGGAGCTTTGTTTGTATTGAAGCAGACTCTTTGTGTGCACAGCTGTGCATCTCTCTGGCCTCAGGGGTGGTGATTATGGCCCCTGCTTTTTCTCCGCACAGATCTATTTGCCTGCAGGAGGAGCAGATTCATCACATTAGCCATATTTGCACTGTGCTGTGAAGGTGTTTTTAAGTCCAGGGAATTCGATGTGAGAAAATGAAAGTGCCTAAATCTGGTAATGCTTATAGAGTATCTATATAAGATATAAACATCCATGAAAGTAAGTGTTACTGCATGAAAATCATAAATGCAGTTTCGTTTTCCACAAAAATAGGAGTTTGGACATTTATAATAAATTATTATTTCTATCATAAAGGGCTCCAAGGAAAAAAGAAACCCTTACTGACAAGGCTATAGTTTTTTGTTTTGTTTTGTTTTAAGGCTATAGTTTTTTTACTTTAGATTTCAGGTCAACATTTGGGGAAACTGAAGCACTATCTGAATTGAAAGTGGGATGTTTGTTTTTTAATTAAGGGGAGATCCCATTGTTAATTAAACATTCGTTACTGCTTTACTTGCTGGTATGGTCACTTACTGCCACTGGGGATGTGTCCAGTTTCCTCAGGCGAAGATGAAACAAAGGAAATCAGAAGTATTTTCTCAGAGCTTCAAGTTATGAAAATAATTGGTCATTTTTTTTCTCAGAACAATTGAAACCTGTTCATTCTGTCAAAGTAGCTTTTGTGGCAAAGTAGCCACAAAAGATAATCCAGAAATTCTAAACCAGTGGAGCCTTCCAGACTTGAGGTAGATTAGGGTAGGTCAGCATGGTTTGTTTGTGGCCTTTTTTCCAGGGCAACCATTTGAAATGTAAAGTTGTAGCCACCTGCGGTAATAGACTCTTCAATGAGCAGGGGTTGGGTGTGGAAGCCACGCACAGCTCTTCCTCTGGGGCAGAAACACGGCTCCGCGTCGCAGTGCTGGCTGGCTTGCCTGCTTGTTGTGGTCTTACGTGCAATTAAGAAAAAGTATTTTTTATTGTGAAATAGTTTCAGACTTACCGAAATGCTATAAAAATAATACATAGAATTCCCAAATACCCTTTAGTTGGACTCCCCAAATGTTAACTATATTTGCTTTATTCTTCCTCCTTCTTCCTCTTTCTTTTTAAATTGACTTTTTCAGAGAGAGAGAGAGAAACATTGATTTGTTGTTGTACTTATTTATGCACTCATTGGTTGCTTTTCTTGTATGTGCCATGACTGGGGATCGAACTCACAACCTTGGAGTATTGGGATGACACTCCAACTAACTGAGCTACCCAGCCAGGGCCTCTCTTTCAGGGATGTGTGTGTGTGAGTGTATGTGTGTGTGTGAGTGTGTGTGTGTGTGTGAGAGAGAGAGAGAGGAGATGTACTTGTTTTTCTGAAGCACTTGAGTAAGTTACAGACTTGGTAGCCCTTGACTTTTAAACATTTCAGCCTTTTTCCTACAAGGACATTTTTCTCCCAACACCACAGGACAATGGTCAAAACCAGACATAGTGCTGTGACATCGATACAGCACTACTGTTGAATCTGTACACTGTACGTTTTGCTGTTGAGCTACTAACTTTTTTTAATTTTAAGAAAAATGTGTAATGGTTCTTTTTGCCTGATTGCAGCCTGCATCACTGTGAGAACCCTGCCCTGAGCCATCACCTGCAGTCCCTAAGGAAGCTTCCCCTGAGAGCCTTTTCTGCCAGTAAGTAATACTGGGAGGTGGCGTTGGCCTCTCCGAGCTTCTCGCTTGTCAGTGCCCCGGGGCGAACGTAGCACCTGCTCCACGGAGTGTTCACTAGGGTTAAATGAGGTCGTACCTGTGAGGAGCTTACAGTGCCTGGCATGTAGTTTTCACTGAAGCGTTAGCTGCGATTCTCAGTGTTTTTACTGGCTGCAGAGTACTCTATTGTATGACTGTACCATTTAGTGTTGGGCATTCATTTCTGGTCTTTTCTACCACAGGTGATTCTGTAGTAACATATCTTCATGTATCTCCAGGATATATTTGTAAAGGTGGAACGACTGAATAGAAAGGTTTATGTATTTTTCAGTTTGGTATTTACGCCAAATCGCTCTTCCAAGAGGGTTACCCCGGTTTACCCTCGCACAAGCAGGAGGTGCTCGTGGAGCACGTCAGTTCCCCTGACTGTGGGTTGTGAACTGTTTTCATCTTGTAAGCTGCCATTTCAACCCTTTGAAAATGTGCGTTGTCTTTATTATCTAAATACCCTTTTTATTCGTCATACCAAAAGCTTATGTGTAACTGCCCAATAAGAGTACCTGGGGAATACAGGGAGGTGTTAATGTGAATAGAAACAAAAAACTTACTGTGGTTAATAGGAGAACAGCTGCCTGTTGTTTAATTAGGACTTGAATGCTGGAACCTGTAGGAACCATGTGACAGATGGAGGTGGGGAACCTCAAAATCAGGCTGTAATCTTGGAATGGCAGAACGGCTGTGCTTCCATAAAGGGACAAGCCCGGCGGAGCAGCAGTCAGGAGTGGAGGGTGCTCTCTGCTTGGAGAAGGCAAGAGGAGGAGACCTGCAGCTGAAGGAGAGGCTGGTGTGACCGCACAGCACGCGGCGGAGCGGGACTAGTGTGGGGTCCGGGCTCAGTGCAGGGGCGACACAACAGTTCTCTCATCGCCAAGTATTTCAGAACGAGAAAATTTTTGTCTTGCCTTTCGACAAGTCTTTCTTGGTCATCAGAGGTAGAACATTTATCAGGTAGTAGTTAACAAGTAGTAAGTGTTCATTAGGAATAATTAGAAGATGGAGGAGATTAGTGACATCCTTACTTGCTCATTGATAAAAGAAACAGCAACAAAGAAAACATGTTGGAGGGACAGTGGCATGGGGAGCAGGGTGACTGCCTCTCGTTGGAAGTCAAAGGCAGTGCGAAGGGTGTGCTCTTAGGCTTTGCACAGGCTATCGAGAATTCAGCTCTTAAGATAGTGTCTTAACAGTTTTATTGAGACAGAATGCACACACCATAAAATTCACCCTTTTGAGTACGCAGTTCGGCGGTTTTAGTGTGTTTACAGAGTTGTGCAAACGTCTCCTCTACCTTTGGAGCACCTCCTCCTCTACTTTTACTCCCTGCTCACCACGCCACGAACACTCGACCCGTCGGGCTGTCGCTCTCCCTCTCCTACCCCCGGCCCCAGGCAACCACTCACATCCGTTAGTCTCCGTGGCGTGTTCCCTGCACTGCACACTTCATGTCAACGGGCTCACACAGCACACAGCGTTCCGTGGCTGGCTGCTTTCACAGCGTGTTTTCAGGGTTCATGCTCAGCGTGTGTCAGAGCTTCATTCCTCTGTTTCACCAGAGAATGTGCCACTGTGTGGATGTGTTGCGTTCTGTGTTTCTGGTCATCAGCTGATGGACGTTTGGGGTGTGTCCATTTTTTGTGTTATGAATGATGTCTCTGCTGGACATTCTTGTATAAGATTTTGCATAGGTGTATGTTTCCCCTCTTTTAGGTACATACCTGAGAGCAGAATGGCTGGGTCGTGTGGTGGTTTTAGGATTTACACTGTGTGAACTGACACACCAGGGTTCAGAGGGGCTGCCTCACGTCACAGTGCCACCAGCATGCATACGAGTGTTCCGATTTCTCCACGTCCTTGCCAAGACGTACTTTTCTGATTACAACCATCCCAGTGCGTGTGAAGTGGCATCTCACTGTGGATTTGATTTGCGTTTCCCTGATGACTAGTGATGCCGTATTGATTTGCTAGGGCTGCTGTAACAGTGTCACACGTCAAGTGGCTTAAACAATGGAAATTTGTCCTTTCACGGCTCTGCATGGGGTTGCCTCCTTCTGAGGACTGTGAGGGAACCGCTGTCCCGTGCCACTTGTCTGGCATCTGACGGTTTGCTGGCAGTCTTTGGCTCCCTTGGCTTGTAGATGCGTCTCCCCAGCCTCTGCCTTCACCTTCACATGGCATTCTCCCCGTGTGCACGTCTGTGTCCAAATCTCCCCTTTTTGTAAGGACACCAGTCATATTGGATTGGGGCTCACCATGATGCCTTTATTTTAACATGCTTGCCTCTGAGCTACTGGGGGTAAGGGTTTCAATATACGATTTTGAGAGGGCACAGTTCAACCCATGAATATTGAATATCATTTCACGTGCTTTTTGGCCATTTGTCTGTCTTCTTTGAAGGTGTGTCTTTTAAAATCCTTTGTACATTTTTAAATTGTATTGTTGTACTGTAAGAGCTTATGGGATTTTGCATTCGAGAATTGTGGTGTCCAATCAAGATTGGCCCCGCATTGTTAAAGAAAGAGCAGAGAGCCCTGCATGAGAAACGGTACCTGGCTCCAAGTCCTGGGCCTGTTGGTGGCCAGCGGCGCAGCCTTGATGAGTTTCTTGATGTCTTTGCTATTCAGTGTTTTCATAAATTCTGTGACTGTAGTGGCAGTAAAGGTACAATACATTGTAGGTTCATAGGAAAGGTGCTTGTCCCTTACTAACTGATAGAATTTGGAGACAGAAGGGTCTTAGTAATGACTCAGGGTTACACCTACCTGTGAGGTCCTCCAGGGTCCAGTCACCTTTCCTGAGAGCTTCTGGGATACGCTGACTTTCCCTGGCCCCCTGTTGGTGCTGTGTTCGTGTGACTCACTCCTGCCCCTTTTCCCAGGCTCAACATTTTCCTATTTTTGTTGTTGTTGCAGATGCCAGAAAAGTGCACACTGCCCCTGCTCGAACCTTGTTCCTGTTCCGCCCCCTGCCCTTTCTGTTTGTGACTGGCAGTGGCTATGCGGGGTACCGGCAGTATGAGAAGTACAGGGAGCGGGAGCTGGAGAAGCTGGGACTGGAGGTTCCGCCCAAACTCGCTGGTCACTGGGAGGTAGGAATGAGATGGAACCACCTCGATTTCTCCTGCGTCACGACTGCCTGTCACATTTTAAATGCCCCAACGTTTAAGTGTTTGAAAAAGTGGAAGGTACTTTCTTGGAGCTCTCGTCTCCAATGGGTTGCTGGCCGGATACAGATGTATCTTCAGCATCACGCCAGGCTTCCCTTCTGTCCCTAGACTTGCCCCTGATCTCCCCACAGGCTCTGAGGAGAAATTTCCTGCTGTTGAAATCCTCAGAGTCTGTGCCTGGTACGAATTGGGGCTGGCATCCTGGCCGCTCACGCCCTTCTCAGTCTGAGGATGAGCTGAAATGGCTGGACTGTTGGGATGTGGATAAGTTCTCACCAGGAACCAAACTGAAATAATCCAAGTCCTTTATCGTTATTGCTCAGAAGCCCCCCACACACACACACAATAGGGCCACGTGGGCAAGGGGCAGGCTTCAGTGTTGCTGAGCCACACGTGATGCGCCGTTTACTCATCTGTGCTTCTGGGGCCCAGGACCACACCTAACTCAGAGCAGACATTCAGTAAATACTGAACCACAGTGTAAACATGTACGTTTAAAAATCACCTTCTTTGCAGCCACAATTTAACAATGAAAAGTCTGAAATATCAATAGGTTTTGGTAGCCTGAGCAAAAGAGAGGATGCAAATAAAGATACTGTGGTATCTGGAATGATGCATTGGGTCTCCTCATGGACCATTCCACGTTGGTAATCGGCTCAGCCAGATCCAGCGGCCAGAGCATCTGACTCCTGAAGGCGAGTCCCAGCGTGCTCCTCAGTAGCTGTGTGAGCTAGGATGTCTCTTTCTCCGGGCCTCTGTGTCTCCAGCTATAAACAGTGGGCTGGACTGGAACACGACTCTGAGATTCCTTCCCACCCTCACGTGGTTTATCTAGGAATTGGCGTTACATGCTACACATCATAGGCTTCCCCAGTTGTGACTTTGGTTTCGACCCTCTTCCTTCAGCGGAAACCAGTATAAGGATCTCATTTGATTTCCAACAGTCCTGTGAAGCTGTGACTTCGGCACCTGGCCGTGCACATCTGGATGTGGCCTTTGTCCTGAGAAGTATCTGTGTGCTCGTGGGCCTACGTTTGGCCTGCATGTATGCCTTGTACTTTATAATAACCTGCTTCAAACCAAGAAAAACAAGGTTTCCTGTCTTCTGGTACTACAGCACAAAATCCTTTGGCAAAGGGTGTTTGCATTGTGTGTGAGGCACACTTTCAAAGCATGCTCTGCTCTGTTTACTCTCCGTGACATTAATGGTTTCCTCTGTAAACATAATCTTTTCCTTTAGACCAGTAAAGTATTTGTGAGGCTGATCGGCTGCACTCACGTGTCAAACCCAAACTGGCTTCTCTGTCCCCGGGCATCTGGTCAGCTGACTCACCCTGTGACGCGCTTGCGTGCTTTCAGGAAATCCCCACTCATCTCAAAGGTATCCCAAGAGAATCTATTTCCAGAAGAAATTTGCTACTTCCAAAATCAGAGAAGACCGATGTCAGTAGTTGTTTTGTTTTTTTTTAGCATCCACTGTTTGTATAATTGGAATTACTGCCATATATGAGTCAGTTCCTGAAAGACAATTGTTTGTAATGAGGACAGGGTTGATTAGCTCTTAAGTTCTAGGCCCTGGACAGTGACAGGAGGCTGGAGTGGGGAGGCCTGGTGCAGCGTGAGGCCTGAAATTCCTTTGGTAAAGAGCTTTTCCTTTTTACCATTCCTTTTCTTTGGTAAAGATACCATTCCTTTTTTTTAAAAAAAAAAAGATTGTATTTATTTACTTTTAGAGAGAAGGAAGGGAGAAAGAAAGGGAGAGAATCATTAATGTACAATAGACACATCGATAGGTTGCCTCTTGCGGACCCCCATCTGGGGACCTGGCCCACAACCCAGGCATGTGCCCTGACTGGGAATCCAACTGGTAACCTTTCGGTTCACAGGCTGGTGATCAATCCACTGAGCCACACCAGCCAGGGCTGGGTACCGTTCTGTTGGTTGAATAAAATGGCCAAGGGACTGCTCCTGATTTTCAAAATGGGGGAAATGGTCTGGACTCCTGAGTAGATATTGTAAGATTTCAGGGTAGGTAGCAGGTTGTGAGAGGGGAGAGTTCAAAACTGGCCCCTGGGGGCTGGATCTTAGTCCCACCCCTGAGCCAACCTGATCATTGTCACCTTGTATGAAAAATGAGAGAGTACACCAACCTGGCTGATCATTGGAATGTTAGGGAACTTGAGATCATGTGGATTCTTTGGGCTCATCCCCAGTGTGTGAGCAAGGCCCAAGATCTTTGTTTTTTAAAAAGGCCCCTAGGAGCCCTGACCTCTGTGGCTCAGTTGGTTGGGCGTCCTCCCATAAAGCAAAAGGTCACCAGTTTGATCCCTGGTCAGAGCACATGCCTAGGTTGTGAGTTCAGTCCCCAGTCGGGGCAAGTAGGAGAGGCAGCTGATTGATGTTTCTCTCTCCCATCTCCTTCCTCCCTTCTCCTTTCTCTAAAAATGAATTAAAAAAAAAAAACCATAAAGCCCCTAGGCAATTTCCCACGACAAGCCAGATTTAGGAGCCATGACAAGATGAACCATGGGTTCCCTTCAGGGCTTTGTTTTTAAGTAGCACATAGAAATTTCTGGTGGTGATTTGGCTGGAATGTAGTCCTTCATATCCCTGAGATCCGGTCTGACCTCTCTAGAGCTGAAGGAGAAGACAGGCTGGTAGTTACTGCTGAAAGGAGCCCTTGGGATCAGCAGCGCGGTTGAGGTACTTGGGCGATTTTTTACCAGATAGCATTTTACAGATTTCCAGGAGATAGATACGGGTGGAGCAGCGGGCCGTGTGACCTTTCCCACACTTCGTGAAGCATTCCTCTTAGCCCCTGTTGGTCAGGATGCCAGCTGGGGTCTTTGTTCCCCTTTCCCACTTGAAGATAAATGTCTGTTGTGCCGCAGAAACATCTAGTTTATCCCCCAGGATCAAAATTCTTAAGAGGACAGTCATAATACTTTATCGTGAACAGTGTCGCGCAGTTTTTCTGAATCCTTTCCGTTACAGCAGCCGGCTGAGGTGGGCAGGGCAAATGTTAGAGCCATTTTACAAGAGGAAAGACCAGTTGGTAGCAGAGTGGGGTCCCGAATGAGATCTGCTGACCCCAGATCCCATGCTCTTAGTTAGAACAGTATCAGGTTGCTAGTAAAAGGTGCTCTTAGTGCAGAAGTTACACAGTGACAGCAAGAGATGGAGGCGAATGGCCTGCCCGCCAGGGCTGCTTGTGTGTTTGTTGCCTCCCTGTTCCGAGGGCTCCTGCTGTTACATGTCGGTGCGTGTGAGCGTGCTCACCCAAAACGTTGCCCGTGGTGCCACAGGTGAGCGAGCATTCACAGTAGGCCTCCTTCCCGCACTCCAGCGCTCTTGCAGAATTTATACTGGTATCGTTCCTTTATTGACAGAGAATTTTTTCTGTTTTTGGTAGTAGTACAGAAGAAACCACGGCACCATTTATATTATGTATAAATTATTACGTTATTTTCCATGTGAACAACTGTAAACACACTTTTGCCCACTCCTGTGTTCTGGATAACCTGACCCTTATCAGATATGGGTATTTGGAAATATTTTCTCTCACTCTGTGGATTGTGTTTTCACTCTTCCCCCTCCCAGTACCAGTCATCTTTTATTAGGTACTAATTAGGTTATGAAAGGATTCAGAGGTGCTGGGCAAAGGTCATGGTCAGGAATGTGAATACACACTGGGTCCTCTTCAGTGGTACTTACAGCACCACTCATGTTTGCGTTCCTTATAATTATAAGAAAGGCAGTGGTAGGAAAGCAGGGGAGCCGCCAGCACCATAGAAACCCCAGGGACGGTCCCTTTCTTCACACTGACACACTTGTCGTACCGGCAGTTACCTCTTTGAAACACTCCAGCAGTGCCTGCAGGGGTGAGAAGGCGCCTCAGCGTCCAGCCCGGCAGCTCCCCGTCCCCGAGTTCCTCCTTCGCCGGCACAGCTCGTGCTGACACATCCTGGAGCCCCAGGTGTCACTTTGTCACTCCCGTGATATCTTTTTTTAATCCTCACTCAAGGATGTTTTTATTGATTTTTAGAGAGAGAGGAAGGAGGGGGAGAGAGAGAAACACTGCTGTGAGAGCGGTATCGATCAGTTGCCCCATGTGCACTCTGAGCGGGGATTGAACCACAGCCTGAGCACGTGCCCTGGCTGGGAGCTCAGCCAGCAGCCCTTTGCCACACGGGACGATGCTTCAACCCACTGAGCCACCCAGGCAGGGCTTGATAATGTCTTTTGATGCACAAAAGTTTTTTATTTTGATGAAGTCCAGTTTATTTTTATTCTTATTGCCTATGTTTTTGGTGTCATATCCAAGAATTCAGTGCTGAATCCAATGTCCTAAAGATTCTCTTCTATTTTCCTCCAAGAGTTTCATCCTTTTAAGTTTTATGTTTGTCTTTCACTCATTTTGAGTTAAAACTTTTTTAAGGTGTAGGATTAGGGTCCAGTTCCACTCTTCTGCATGTGGACATCCAGTTTCCCAGCACCGATTGTTGAAGGACGATTGTTCATCCGGAGAAGTATTGGCACCTTGTGAACTAGTCTCCGTCCCTTTAAGTAACAGAAGTGGTGAAACACCGCCAGAACCTTGGGAAACAGGGAGAGTGCTCATGATTCCCACCCCTTCTCATCAGGACTGACTGCGTCCTCATGGGCTTTATTTTCACATGTTCACTCCTGTCTTTGTCTGTTTTTACAGGAATATATACCTGTTTTTTATGTTGCCCTTTTTGCCTTATACATATTGCTCTATGCGATGATTTTTTAAGACTGCATGAAAGCACTTTAAGTGGCTCTATCACCACAATTGATTCTGGTGCACTGGTGGCTTTTGCCACCGTGAATAATGTTTTAGAGCACATCTTTGCACGCAGGCCTTTTCTGCAGGGTGAATGCCTAGGTGTAGAATTCTTGTCTGAAAGAGTGTGGACACCTATACGGTTTGTGCTATACATCTGGCTTCTAAAACAATTGTACATTTGTGGTTGATATTCTTGAATACATGAATCTCACTGAATATTAGCAAAACAAAAGTCATAGATAAACGTGATTCCTTTCTTCTTGAGTTCACTTATTCATTCAACAAACCTTTGAACTCCTGTATGCCAGGCCCTGTTGAGATTCTGGGGATCCACTCATGGATAGAATCAGAGTTTCTGTCCTTATTGGTGGGTGAAGATGCCGTGGAGAAAACTTAAACGGGCAAAGGGCACTGATGTCCTGGGCTAGGACCGAGGCAGCCAGGGAACGAGTAGAGTCTCTACTCGGTGTATGAGTAGAGACTGCAGGAGCAGAAGGACAAGCCAGGGGCCATTGAGGGGAGAGTGGTCCAGGCCAAGGCTTGAGATGGACAGAGTGTGTCCATCACTGTTTAGGAAGAGCAGAGAGCCCATGTGGCTGGAGGTGCAGAGAGCAGAGAGGTAGGAAGGCTGGAGGACCTCTGAGGGAGGGCTGAGTGATTGGGATTCTGATCCGATCACTCTGGCTACTGTGGAGACAGGCTGGGGTGCAGGGGGGCTTGTTGGGAGGCTCTGACAGTACCCCAGCAATAGACGGTGGGGATGGGTATCAGGGTGGGAGCAGTGAAGGCGGGGGAAGGGACTCAGTTCTGGATGTTCTGAAAGAGGAGAGTGGGCAGGAGGCAGGGATGGACAGGAGGCCGGAGGGGGAGGGAAATGGGAAATGAGTCGTGTTTTTTGACCTGAGCAGGTAGGGGATGTAGTGGCTCTTTACTGAGGCTGGAAATAGGGAACGTCAAGACTCTGGAACCTTAAGATGGTTTATAATTTGAGTCCACTTTAACATTTTCCACATGTTTCTTCTCTGTTTATATTGGCTCAGAGTATTTATAAATTTAACATTTAGACTGAGTGGCACTGAACTAGGAGCCCGTGCTCTCGGCCCGGTCAGCACACGTGGACTCCCTGCCCTGAGCACAGGACCCGCAGGCAGTCAGAGCACCAGGGATGGGGCAGACACTTCCCAGAGGGTTTTTTTTCCACCCAGAAACTCACGATGTCTTGGCAAAGCTGGGGGTTTGTGGTCAAAGTGCCTGTTCATCCGGGCCGCCCAGACCTGGTGCTTGGTCTTTGGGAGGAGGGCGGTTGCCCCAGGGGCCTCCATGGAGAGCTCACTGCGTGAACAGCCACAGCATGAACCGGATGGGAGGCAGCCAGATGTGCCTGGAGCCGTGGCTGGTTCTGCATTTGTGTGGTACTTGTGATTTCAGATATGCCATCCTCTTATCCCCTTAAGTCAAAAAGGGGGAACAGAGCCTTCATAAGTACGTCTTAACGGGGGCAGAAGGTGTGTGGCAGCTGTAACCCTGAAGTTGCTGGGCGACATCAGGTGTGTTGGGGAGTGCCCAACTGTGTGGCTCGGTGACTCCAGGGTTTCCTGTGAGCATCTAGGTGATTGCAGTTCCACACGGGATGACCACTGGTGACAGATTCCCCTTGGTCTCTGACATTTCTGCGGTGTCCTTTCTTCCTTGACCTGAGGACAGAGGAGTATGCAGTGGGAATGCTAGCCAATGGCAGTGGGGGCCCTTTGGGAAGAAGCAGCTCACACAGCCCTCCTTCGGCAAGCCTCGGAGGGGACTCCATGGTGGCAGAACGGCCTGTTCTGAAAGAGGAGAGTGGACAGGAGGCTTCAGAGTGGCTTCAGAGTGAGCTGCGGGTGGCGGTGGCCCTTCCCATCAGGCACAAAGAGCGCACTCTCCAACACCAGCACCCAGTCTGGAGCTGGTCACGCCCCTGGCTCAGTGGTTGGTGCCTGGGTTCCAAGTGAAGCAGCAGTGGCTGCACAGGGCACCTTGAGAGCAGGCCCAGCTTGTCATGCTGCAGTGCTCCGTGGGGAGCTTGGGTTGTTCTCCCTAGTCAGAGAATTCGGAGGGTTTTCTGTGGTTGAAAGCCAGGTCTTCCCATTCTTTTATTGTGAACATTTGAACAGAGGAGAGAAGTTGAGAGAATAGTTGTCATCCACATACACACCCCTTGACTGAACAGTGATTAATGGTTTATCACATCTGCTTTATCTCTGTGTGTTATTTTTCTCTGAACCATTTTGAGTATATTGCAGACACTGTGAAACTTCACCCCTAAATACATCAGTACACTTTTGAGTGTAATAACCCAGTTTTGTTCACTTTAGCCCGGCTGTTGGGGGGCTGGCGGGGGTGTCCGAGGTGTTTGGGGAGCAGCCGTAGATGACAGGCGTGCGTGTGAGTGAGGGCTCTGCACTCACTCCCTGTGTTACCACCGTGTTTTCGTGTCGTGCCTCAGTTCAGAATTTTTAAAGGCGTATGGAGCAGCATTCCAGTTCACGCACAAGTAGAAAGGCAAACCAGCCCGAGCATTCTCCCACGTCGCCCTGTGTTCCCATCCCCCTCCCTGGCCGTCCTGAGCCCCATCGCCCTCACACAGCTAGACAGTGGTGAACATGTTCTGCATGTTTTTAAACTTTCTATAATTACTATAACGTTGCCATTCTCATCGTTAAACAGGCTGCTATTAACTTCCTCATGAAGTTGTTCAGTGAGAATGATGTACGTGTAAATACCTGGTCCCATGCTGGTGGGAGTAGAGATACAGTGAATAGTATCTTTCTTCCCTAAATAGGTGTTGAGAGAACAGTTGTGGAGGTTAAAATGGGCAAATAGATTGGCAGGGAAATCGAGCTCCCTGGCTGCTCAAGTGCCGTTTACTTACAGCTCAGCTCTGTCCTCAAAGAATCTCTGCTGGTTCTAGGACGGGAGGTGGTCTCAGAAGACCGCAGGGCCCCTTCTCTCCACCGCCTGTGGCAGCCACTCTCCCTGGTAGCCCAGGCCCCTTCCTTCAGACTATGCCTCCCCTGTGCCTCCCCCAGCCTGGGGGCAGTTCTGAGCTGCACCACTTGGGAACTGCCTCCCGTGGCTTTGAGCAGCCAGTGTGTGGAGGAGCAGAGGACTCTACCTGAAGATGAGGACAAGACAAGGCTGCGCTCAGGGCTGGAAGGGGTCCAGGGTGGCTGGCTGAGAAGCCTTCAAGGCCCTGCAGGGAGCCGCCTTTTGGGCTTGCTCCACTTCAGAGTACCTTATCCCCCTCCTTTTATTTTATTAAGCTATAAAACGCATACAGTAAAATTCACTCATTAAAAATTTTTTCAGCCCTGGCTGGTGTGGCTCAGTGGATTGAGTGTGGGTTGAGAACCGAATGGTTGCCAGTTTGATTCCCAGTCAGGGCACATGCCTGGGTTGCAGGCCAGGTCCCCAGTAGGGGGCATACAAGAGGCAACCACACATTGATCTCTCTCTCTCTCTCTCTCCCTCTCTCTCCTTCCCTTCCCCTCTCTCTAAAAATAAATAAAAAAAAATATATATATATAATAAATAAACTTTAAAAAAGTAAATAAATAAAATCTTTAAAATTTTTTTTCAATTACAGTTGACATGCAGTAATTCTTCAGGTGCTCAACATAGTGATCAGACATTTAGATAACTTACGAAGTGATCTCTGTAGGTCTAGTACCTGCCTGACACCGTATGTAGTTATTGTAGTGTTACTATGTTCCTTATGTCGTACTTTACATCCCCATGACTGTTCATATAACTGGCAGTATGTACTTTTTAATCCCTTCCCTCCTTTATCCATTCCCCAAACTCCCCTCCCATCTGGCAACCATCAAAATGTCTCTGTATCTATTAGTTTGTTTTCTGTTTGTTGAAAAATTTTGTTTGTTTGTTTTAAACTCCATATATAGGTGAAGTCATATGACATTTGTCTTTTTCTGTCTTTTCACTTAGCATAATAACCTCTAGGTCTATCCATGTTCTCACAAATGGTAAGATTCATTTGTTTTTATGGTTGAGTAATATTCCATTGCATCATGTTCCACACCTTTATCCAGTGGTCTGCCAATGGACACTTAGTTGCTTTTGTATCTTGGCTATTGTAAATAAATAATGCTGCAGTGAAAACGGGTGCATGTATCTTTGTGAATTAGTGTTTTGGATTGCTTTAAGTAAATACCCAGAAGTGGAATACAGTAGTTCTATTTTTAAGTTTTTGAGCAACCTCCATACTGTTTTCCACAGTGGCTGCACCAATTTGGAGTCCCACTGACAGTGTGTGAGGGTTCCCTTTTCTCCACATCCTCTCCAGGACTTGTTTGTTGATTTATTAATGATAGCCATTTTGACAGGTGTGGGGTGACAGCTCATTATGGTTTTAATCGGCATTTCCCTGATGATTGGTGACAAACATCTTTTTTTTAAATATTTTATTTATTTATACTTAGAGGGGAAGGGAAGGAGAGAGGGAGAGAAACATCAATGTATGGTTGCCTCTCGTGCATCCCCTGCTGGGAACTGGCCTGCAACCCAGCCGTGTGCCCTGACTGGGAATCGAACCACGATCGTTTGGTTCGCAGGCCCACGCTCAATCCACTGAGCTACACCAGCCAGGGCTAAACATCTTTTCGTATGTCTGTTGACCATCTGTATGTCCCCTTTGGGAAAGTGTCTATTCAGGTCCTCTGCCCATTTTTTAATCTGTTTGTTTGTTTGTTTGTTTGTTTTGGTGGTAAGTTGCATGAGTTCCTTACATATTTTGGATAGTAACTCCTTATCAGTTGTGTTATTAGCAAATATCTCCTCCCTTTAATAGGTTGTCATTTTGTTCTGTGTCGAAGGTTTCCGTGGCTGTGCAAAAACTCTTTAGCTGAGGTTGTCCTGTTTGTTCTTTCGCTTCCCTTGCCGGAGGAGACCTCTCCAGAAAGGTGCATTAACTAGAGTGATGTCAGCGAGTTTACTGCCTGTGCTTCCTTCTGGGAGTTTTATGGTTTCCTGTCTTATCTTTATGTCTTTAATCCATTTTGAGTTTATTCTTGTATATGCACCTTGTTTTCTTCATCCTGCTGGAGGCCACCCTTCCTGGAAGCCTCTGAGGGGCTCTGCGTGAGCCTGGGGGCATCAAAGAAGTCCCGGGGGCTGGTGAGACTGCTAAGGAACATTTGCTAACACTGGCCCTCCTCAAGGGGCCTCACTGGCCCACAAGAAATGAGACTTATCCGGAGCACCTGCCACCCTTGTCCCACCTCTGCCTTGTCCTTTGGCACTTGTCAGGGAGTTGCAGTGGGCTGACCTGGAGGGGGAGGTTTGTCCACAGGTGTTGGTGGCCAGATGGCCTGGGGCCTGCAGAGAACTCTCAGTGGTGCTAGTTGGCACTCCCACCCACGGGAGTCCAAACAAGGCAGGGGGACTGGAAACTAAGGACCCAGTGTGGGCAGAAGGGGCTCATTCAGGGTGGGAAAGTAAACTAATTAAAGTGTTTTTATTTTCCCAGAAATGATTTGTTGTCTGGAATCTGGAAGGCATTTCCCTACTGAAACAGGTGGTGGAGGTCAGGTTAGAAGGCCAAGAGGGCTGACCTGGGGCTGGTTTATGATTCTAAACACCCATCACTGGAGAGGCTTTGAGTGGCCACAAAGGAACCTTGGAAGATGGCATGAAGCTGCCTGATTGGTCATTTCACAGGGGAGAGTGTTGGTGCCAGAGGCCGCTCGGCAAATGAGAAGCTGGGCTTTTGATCCGCAGCCTTGTTTTTCCCCTGTGGTCTCGTGTGGGCTGGGCCTGATCTGAAAGTACTGGAGGCTTTGGGGAAGTTGGAATGGTCTTGCAGGGTCTTTCCGCTTCTGGCATTTCGTGCTGCTAGGATTTTGTGTCAGCATCTTGTGCTTCAGCTTCTTTTTATCCCATCTCACGTGATGTTTGCTTGGAGCTTTGGAGTGAGGAGGAGTCTGAAATCCCGCTTCGGCCCCCAGGGCTAGAACCCCACATGGATAGCCCTTGCCTCTCTGCTCCTGCTGGTGCACTCCAGGCGTGGAATATCACGGAAGTCCTTGGGGTGGGACCCTCCCCGTTGTCTCCCCTTCTCCCCCCTGTGGCAGCCCAGGTCTGTAGGTTGTCATGGAGAAGTTGCTTGGGCTGGATCCAAAGGCAGACAGGTATGTGGCCTGTGTCTACACGCCAGTGTGTCCTGTTCCAGGCTGCCCCCGCCCAGCTGCCCATCTCTTCACAAGCCCTGTAGGTGCTCTCTGCCTTTCTAAACACTGCCTTAGAAACTACATTCTTGGCGGAAGAAGCTTTTGTTCCGAAGCCTGAACAAGAAGAATGAGCCTCTGAGGCAGTGTGACCACTGGGTGGCAGGCTGCCCTGGGCGTGGCCTGCACAGCCAGTGACCTGGCTCCCTTTCTTTGGCCGAACAGTCTTCCCCGTCAGACCTTACCCCTGGAAAAAATGTTAAGCTGTTTCATTCCATCCCATGCGGATTGGTGGGCATGCGGGTGGGGTGCTGGCCCCACAGGTTAGGGCTCTTCTATCCATTGGGGTAGAAAGGGCAGGTAGGGATCACTTTGTAAACTATGTGATTGTCTAACCATTATACTGTACACCTGAAACTAATATATAATAATGTCGAATTATCAGCTGTTAATTGAAAAATAAAGTTTAAAAAGGGGGCAGGGCATAGAATTACCCGATGTGTTCTTCATCCTGTGTGTTCGGCCCAGGGGGTGGACCTTGCCCCTGGATCTTGTTTGCTGGTCTGCAGGGGGATTTTGTATGTCAGGTGTGTGCTGCCTGGAGGAAAGGAAATGGTGTCAGGGGCATCCTGTGTCTTGAGGACGAAGTATGGGAAGGAGCGAGGACTTAGATACCTTCTGTCTCTCATTCTCACTTGGAGAGCTAGACAGATCTACTCAGTCCTGAAGGCCCAGCCTGTCCAGAGAGGCAGGTATGGGGGAGGCCTTGGAGGGGAGCATCAGGGAGGTAGCTGCCCCAGGAGACTAGCTCCTGCTGAGGGCAGCCTAACTCCCAACCCAGGTAGTGTCACTGAGGAAGTCCCTTGACTGATCCGAAGGGAGCTGGTCCCCTCTTCCCCTTAAAGGGGCCCCTGGGAAGCCGGGCAGGGCTAGGCTGGGGGGCGGAGCGAAGCTCCAACTGTCTGGTATCCGCCCTCCTGGCCCCGCCCCGACTGTCTGAGTGGCTGGAGCTTGAGTCCCCGCCCACCAACCCAAGGCTTTCCTGAAGGAGCAGCGCCTCCCCAGAGTCCGGTGCAGCCGGAAGCTGAGGGAGGACAGGACCACCTGCATGTGAGTGAGCTGCGCTCTTTTCTGGGACACCCGGCTGGGAGACCACTTTCAGACCCGGGTGGGCCGTTTAGCTCCCTGCGGTTCGGGCACCCTTTTATGGCTTGGAGTCTAAGGCCCTGGGGCCTGAGGAGCCCACCCCATAGTCTCAACCAAGCTGTGGGCTTCCTCAGCCCACATGGCAGTCATGGGGCCTGCTGGATGAGCTCACTTCCTCCACATCCTGTAGCATCTCCTGGCCTCAGAGCTGAGAGCTCAGGATTTCCTCCCTGCTGCTGAAAGGGCCTGGGGCAGGCGTTCGGTGGGGACATTCGCTGCGCTGTTCCTCAGTGGGACCTGGAAGTGTCAGTACTTGTCACCAGTACTTGTCACCTCCCAAAGGGAGGGGAGGGAGAGACTTGCTGCCCTTCATTGGTCCCTATGCCCACCGGCTCTAGGGGTTGCCTGAGGGGAGGGTCCTTTCCTTTGGGAGAGTCTTGTCCCCAGCTCCACCCATTTTTCCCTGGGCCTCCCTCCACCGGCTTGAAAGAGGCGCACTCGGGCCTATCTCTGCTTCCTCTTCTCTTGCCCAGGGCTTCCCCAAGATGGCTCACCCATTTCACTGGGGAGATCTATTTCCGTGTTCCCTACTTGTGAAGTTTTGTCTGTTTTCTAGTCCTGGAACTCAGGGGAGGAAGGGCTGGTGGCCCCACCTGGACACAGCTGCTCAGTGGCCATGCGACTGGGGAAGAAGGGGGAGAAAGCAGCCCTGCTCTCCCGGGTGGGAACACGCACTAGGTCAGGCCAAGAGACACATGTTTTGGGGCACTGGGGTTTCTGCTAAGGCTTCTGGAGGGGTGACCCTGGCACCCAGTGAGGTTTCCACTCAGAGAGCAGGCACAAATTCTCAGCGGCCTCAGGCTGGACATGAGCAGCGCTGCCAGGCCCTGTGTACACAGGGGGAGCATCCTGCGGGGGGGAGGGGGGGCAGAATTGAGGAGTGGACAACCCTGACTCCCTCACTGCCTTCCTGGCCTTGCTGAGACTCAAACCTGAATCTGCCAGGGTCTGGGGGGCCAGGCAGAAGCACACTTGCCCCATCCCCCACCTGTAGTAACTGGTAACTGGCCTGGGTCAGTCCATCCTACTTCAGTTGGAATGTTCCATTCGACTGGGGGGGATTGTTTCCTTCATCCTGGTTAGTGAGGGGTGGATGGGGACATTGCAGCCTTGCTCAGTGTGAACCCCTAGAACAACTTGTCCTGACAAAGGTGACGTCCTCCCCCACCTAGTGGTCCTAGTGGGCCCTTGCCTCCTGCTCACAGGGGCAGCCTCTGCCCTGTCACTTCTCTCCTCCCAGTGGAGAAACCTCTGCCCCCCACATACCCCTGAGTGCAGGTCTGGAGGGGAGAGGAGCCTTCGGGAGCCAGGTTTGGGGGATGGAGCCTCACTGAGCTCTTGTGGGGAGGGGGGCCAGGGTTTCTAAGCAGAGCTGTGCTGGGCCGTGGTCACTTCAGGGCAGGTTGTGGGAAGGCAGCCAGGATTTGCGGTGACCACATTGACCCCGTCCCCCACCAGAGCCATTCTGACTTCTCACGTTCAGTGTGGCCGGCCCTTAGGCCTTGTAATGATTTTAAAGTCCTACTGGTCACAGCCCAAAACTCAGCTCCACAGAATGTCTTTGAGACTCAGGGTAGAGGGAAGGTGTCCGTTCTTCCCCACTTCAGAGCACCCTCCTTATAAGTTCCTCATCCAGGCTCGACCCCCCAGTAACCAGTAACAGTAGAGGAGCCAGACGGGCTGGAGCACTGTTGGCTGCAGGTGTGCTCTGCTCTTGGAAAGTGAGAAGGAGTGACCTCTAGGGACCCCCGTGCCTCCATCCTGCAGCTCTAAACTGGACAGGGCGATGCCAGGCTTGTTCCCTGGGGAACAGATGAGTGTGTGTCTGCTTCCTGGGGACCTTTTGGGGCCCACAGATGGTGACTTAGAAGAAGCCTGACACACTGGTCTGTGTCCTGTTTAGAAAAACAGGCAGAGGAGCGGCATAGGTGGGACTGAGGAGGTAAGGACCTCCTGCCCGGCCCCTCGGTAGTTCCTTGTCCCTCTAGGACAGCAGCTCCTTGGGCTGGTCCCCCTTCAGCTCCCTGTACTGTGGGAGGGGAGGCAAGTACCTGCCCGGCCCTGGTGGGCTGCCTGGCCAAGCTCTAGGACTGGAGGCCCTGGGGGACAATGAAATGCAACCGCATGCATCTGCTTTGAGGACCTGAGGTTTCCAGACAAGCTGGGCTTTTCTGACTGCATGCTGCAGTGCCACCATCCCATGCGGTAGGACAGTGAGGAAAACCAGCCTCAGGAGCCTGGGACTCGCATCCCCTCCCACAAGACTTGACTGGCCCCTACCCTGAATCTCAGGTGTGCATTCAGTTTGAGCTTTCTAGTTTCTAGAGGCAGAGAGAGAATCCTGTCCTGGAAGCCAAGCACCAGACTCAACCGCAACTGCCTGTCTCCCCTGTGGGCCTGTTTTCCTGGGGAGCAGTGTGAGGCCACAGCCTGCTGGGCCTGGTGTGCTCAGCATGTGTGTGGTGTGATTGGTCACCTGAACCTGGCTCTGGGGGGCAGAGGTGCCAGCTTCTGGTGCTGTGGGCTGTGGGTCTGTCCCTTGGGGCCAGAGGATGCGTATGCCTTCACCCACTTCTGCGTGAGGCCTGGCCCACCCACAGCGAGCTCTCCCTGCCCCTAATCAAGGCCAGTGGCCTGGGCAGACGAGCGCTGCTGGAGGCATCTGGACCAGCTGTGGTCTGGGATGAGCCAGGCCTTGCTATCTCCTCTGTCAGGGCAGAAACCCATGCTCTTGTCCAGGCCTTAGGCAGCTGTGTCCAGACTCCCGTGGGCCCCTGCACACCTGGAGTCTTACTGACACCCTTGGCAGGTGCTGAGCTGGCCTTCCCTCCACTGCGGCTGAGGTGGGTTTGCTCGGGGTCAGACAGTCCCCCTTGTGTGATAAGGCTACGTCTGAGTTGGGGCTTCTTGCACAGCCACAGCCCGCTGGCCATGTGGGGTCCTGGGTTGGGTCAGTTCTCTGCTGTCAGAGTTTCTCCTACGCCTTGTTTCTTCATGTAAAGATGGCCAGGCCCCTGCCCCGTGCCAGCCTGCAGCTGGGATTGGAGGCCAGGTGGCTGGACGTCCTCCCTGGGGCCTTGGCTTCCCGGCGCTGAGATAGCAACAGCCTGGAATGTGTGCTCTCCTCCCGCCCTGTTATCTGTGAGGCAACTGTAAGGGCTTTGTGGAGGCAGGGCGTCCTCCCCACAGCCTTCCGGGCCCCTGGCCAGAGTGCTGTCCCTGTTCCCAAGTAAAGATGGGGACAGTGAGTGGTGGCGGCAGGTATGCACTTCAGTGCTGGCCTGTTCCCAGCTCCTCATTGGTTTTCCCTAATGTCACCTGGGTGCTCATCTTCTGAGGAGCCCTTGAGGGGTCAGTGCCCAGAGTGGCGGGCTGTGAGGCAGGGGCTGTGGGCAGTGAGGCTGAGCCAGAGCTGTTCAGATGCCCAGGGTCTCAACAGCCCTACCTCTGCCACCTTCTCTCCCTTGTTCCTCAGATGCTACTTTGTCACCCGAATGGAAAATGGGTCAGGTCCTAGCAAGGGAGGGGCCGCCCAAGCTGCAGACAGGGCGACGCTGGGAGCCTGCCTGGAGTGCAGGGCTCAGATTCCCACTTGTGCTCCTTGAGCCCGGAGGGCCCTGGTCCCCTCCCTGCCATCGGCTGGTCATCAGCTCACTGGAGCTGGCAGATGGTCAAGCCTGGGGATGGAATGGGCCGAACCCAGCAGTGGCGCTGCAGGCCCAAGCAGGTGTGTGACCAGTGCCTGTCTTTGCAATAGCCCCAGCTCTGCCCACGGTCTCTGAGCAGAGGAAGCGGTCCACCAGCCACCCAGAAGCAGTGACAGCGCAGGAGCTCCTTGGGGGGAAGGGAGGAAGGAGGAGGAACAAAGGCGATCCTGCTGGCGCCGCCCTCCCTGCCCGCCCACCATGTGTCAGTCAGAGGCAAGGCGAGGACCAGAGCTCAGCACGGCGAAATGGTGAGATGCTGCTGGCGGCCTCCTAATCCCGCTGTGCCCCGCCACGACCTCCGCAAGGTCAGAGTTCATGTCCAGCGGTCCCGCAATGGAGGTGGCGGCAGGGGCCCAGGGGATCAGCCCCCGAGGTTGGAGGGGCCCGGCCCTGGGGGCCTGAGTCGGAGAGCCCGCTTCAGGTACCCGGGGAGGCGGAGCGGGCTGGTGGCCCAGTGTTTGTGTTGCACCCTAACTGCTGCTCCCCACCCCCCTCGGGGGCAGCGCTTCCGGGATTGGTCCCTGTGCTTCTGCAGTGAGCAGGGCGGGTGGGGGCAGTGAGAGGGGGAGCAGTGATTTGTCTGGCTTTGCTTGGCCCCCAACACCCACCAGACCTTTTAAAAACAGCAGGGTGGGATGGGAGAGAGAATGAATGCAGGGATCTGGGGAGCAGTGGAGAGGCAGCATCTTCATTGCCAATCACTGAACTGGGCCTGGCCATCAGCTCAGTCCTCCATTTTTTTCCTTCTTTCAGTATTAGCTGAGATGCCTCTTTGTTCCTTGGTTTGTTCAGCGGTGGGGGCAGCAGGTGGGGGCAGAGGACTCTCAGAGCTCCTCTCAGAGTGCACAGTCCCGGATGGGAGCCTTAGATTATCCAGTTGAATGCATTCGTTTTGCATATGAGGAAACTGAGGCCTGGGGACATTCCCAGAGTAGGTGGCAATGTACTTTCTTGATGGCTACACCAGGGCCTGAGGATTCTTTCCTGGGGCTTTAAGCATGTGATGAGGGTTCCTGGGCCTCACCAATATGCCTTGGGAGGTTCTGGTGGAAAGGCTGAGCCTGTGCTAAATGCACTGGGCTTAGGCTGGTGGGGCTTGTGAAAAGGCCCCCACTTTTGCCAAAAGGAGGGGCCTGGATTAGGGTTGTGGCCCCAGCAGACCTGAGAGGTGGCCTGAGGTGGGAGCAGGTTCCTCCCACCAGTTTCTGGATCTGAGAACCTGACCGGACCTAGAATGACCATGCAGATGGATGGAGCAGTAGTGGTTAGGGGTGTGTGAGTTTTCCTTTGAGGTCTTGTCAGGCCCAATCCATTAGTTTATCAGATGAGAGACAAAGAGGCCTGGGGCCGTCCTGCAGTGGGGTGGTAGCATCACTCCCCCACTGCCACATGCAGCTACGTTGAAGGGCTCTGGGAGATCAGACTGGTTCTTGGGGCCCCAGGAGGGTGGGGACTGTGAGGCCGTCTTCCCATGCTGGGCCCCGGTGGTGCGTGGCCCTGGAGGGCCTCACCAGGACAGCTCCCTCCGAGAGGTTAGGAGCCAAACCCCATGCTCTGTGTCTCAGTGCAGGCAGGTGTGAAGGACAGGGAAGCAGGTTTGCTGACCAGAGACCACCAGGACCCTGCCTAAGAACAGGGTTGGGATGAGGGGCACAGCCAGTGCTGCTGGACTTCATTGAGAAGTGAGCTTGCTAAGGATGGGGTGGGGGTTGCCAGACCCTGGCTGCTGACCCCAGTCATGCGTGGACATGTGCCCTGCAGGTTGCACTTCCCCCAGCTGGCCTTGAGACGGAGGCTGGGACAGTTAAGCTGCATGTCCAGACCTGCTCTGAAACTGCGCTCCTGGCCTCTGACGGTCCTCTACTACCTCCTGCCCTTCGGTGCCCTCAGACCGCTCAGCCGGGTGGGATGGAGGCCCGTGAGCAGGGTAAGTGTGTGTACGGGCTGCTGGCCTGGCCCACCGCCAGGCAGCCCAGGTGTTGGATTAGAGGTGATGGCTGCAGGAGCAGAGCCCTCCGGGAGCTGAGCCCTCGGGAGCCAAGCCCTCCAGGAGGGTGGTAGCAAAAGGCACATTGACAGGTCTAGCTCACTGTCCGCTGCCTGCTCTCTGCCCACCTTGTGCTATTTGGGGGCTCTGCTTCTGGAAGGAACCCATACTGGGCATTCAGAAAACGGTATCTGTCTCATTGCCTGTGTTCAAGAAGTGAGCTTAGAGGTGATTTTGAGGAGAATCCAGATTAGTTCCTAGGTGCCAGAGGGTGGGTTGTCCAGGAAGGCTGGAGTCTGTTTAGGCCCCTTAGGGTGGGGATGCCTTTGAGGACCTGGGAGCCCCAGGCAGTTCCCTGGAAGGCAGACTGACCCCAAGAAAGAGATCCTGCTCCTAGGGTCTTGGACAGCCCGAGCGGGGTGTTGCAAAGGCTCGAAAGCTAAGGAGCTTGGGCTAGGAGACCTGAGGTCACACAGCAGCTGTGGCCAATGGACAGGCGTCAGCAGGGAGGGAGGAGTTTTAGGAGCCACTTATTCGGTACCTCCGAGAGGTGTTTAAAGTTGGAATGAAATTACTTTTACACCTTGGGGACTCGGTGTCTTGGTTGTTGTGTTCAGACAAGCAGCAGCGACCAGTTAGAAGCAGGTCCCATTATGTCAGCACCTGGGGTCATCTGGCCCTGAGAGTTGGGCTGTAAGGGCTGGTTCCCTTGTTCCTCCTGGGAGGAACGTCAGGTGCAAACAGTTTTGTGTTCCGGTGCCTCACCGCAGAGTGCCTCTGAGTGTCAGGTGGGGCTCTGCAGGGTGTGTCTGGGCCCTGGCCCTGGTGAC